>PVKA01049148.1:0-13408 GCA_004027165.1 Ctenomys sociabilis | reverse complement strand
GCAGAATTCCAGAATGGGTAGTGGTTGATAGAGAAACGCAGCTTCCAGCTCGCGTGGACCAGCCCAGGCGTTGCCAGTGCCTCCTGCACAGCCCGGTCCCCTCAGGCAAGGCTCAGGTGGTGCCCGCCCCGCGGTCCACGCACCGTGCTCTGGCTCCAAGCCGGTCTCGATGCATGGTGGGTCTCCTGCCCCTTCCGTCCGCCTTGCGCCTCTCTGGCCTCTCCTTCCTCTCCCCTCCACCTGCCTCGCACATCTCTGCTGGCTGCGCCTCTCCTTCCTCCCAGTCCTCTCCCTGTGGGTCTGGGGTCTCAGCCATGCTTCCTGCCCTTGACCTGTGACGATGCTCACCGTCCTGCGTCCTGCAGTGTCCTTCACCCTCCGGGGCTCGGGGAGCCACGCTCAGCAGTGGCCACGCTGGTGGGCGACAGGAGCCTAACTCCCAGGTGGTTTTGCTGCTGGGTTCCGCAGTGCCCTGGATCCGTGAGGCCAGGTGGGGTCAGGGAGATGAGCAGAAGCTCTTCTGAGGCCTGCGGTTGGCAGTGACCTGGTCCTGGGCAACAGGCTCTGGCCCTGGTATGAACTGCTGAAACCGGTGTGGTGGTCATGCAGTGTGGCCCGTGCCCTTAAAACAAAAGCCCGTTTTCCCAAGGCCACCTCCCCCTTCTTCTCCAACTTAGCCCAGGACATAATTTACTTCTACCCTTCCCACCGCCTCAGGGAAGACCCCAGTCAGCTCCCTCAGGTACATCTAAACATCCCCTCCAAACTCCACCCCTGGCAAAAGGCCATAAAAGCCTCAGCCTCCTTGTGTTCGGATCAAGAATCCCTCATCCTTCCCCACAGTCTCTCTGTGTCCTCAAAGAAAATAAAGTCCTTCTTCCTTCTGCCATTTCTCTGCTGTGCCACTCACCTGGAAGAAGCCACCACTGGGGGATTTCCAAGGAAGCCCCCGCCCCCAGGAAACCGGGATTGAACTCAGGCCCTTACGTGTGCCAGGGAAGCGTTTATTCCACTGAGACATCATCTCCCCGGCCCTGGGGGGCTTTCCTTCTGTCTTTAGGGCTGACCTCTGGGTCTTGGAGGAAACATTTTGGCATATTGCTACTCAAGAGTGATCTGGTTCCATACGTTCCATACCCTTGATGCTTGTCTCATCCGTATTTGCTGTAACTCTTCTCCTGTCTAAATGACCTATCAAGCCGGGCGTGGTGGCGCATACTTGTAATCCCAGCACTCGGGAGGCTGAGGCAGGAGGGGTGCAGGCCTGTAATCCCAGCACTTGGGAGGCTGAGGCAGGAGGATTGTTGTGAGTTCGAGACCAGCCTGAGCTACAAAGTGAGCTTAAGGCCAGCCTGAACTACATAGTGAGACCCTGTCTCAAAAAGACAAAAAATAAACAAACAAACAAACAAACAAATGACCTATATGGGGCCAGGGAGATGGCTCAGTAGAATAAATGCTTCCCGGGCAAGCTCAAGGGTCTGAGTTCAGTCCCTGGTTCTACCAAAAAAAGAAGAAAGAAAAGACCTATCTGCTCACTTAGGAATGCAGCTGGATTGATTTAAAAATCATGTGCCTTTTTGGATATAATTCTTTTTCTTTTTCTTTTTTTGCTACTAGGAATCAAACCCAGGGCCTTATGCTTGCCCAGCAGGTGCTGTGCCGCTGAGCTATACCCCGGAGCTTCTGGTCACACCGCCTTTGGCCTTGTCCTTGCTGGGCCTGGCTTCTTCCAGACCCTAATCTCAGCACCCCGAGATGCTCTGGGAGCTTGAGGGATTCTGACTCCTGTGAGTCTCCTCCCACCATGCCTAAGGGCAAATCTGACTCCTGTTTGAGTCACCTGTCATCCACGACAGTCAGGGGCTCTGGTAAACAACACAGCAGGAACTGTGACTCACAGCAGAGATTAAATTCAGGTCATGGCCGCACACAGGGCCTGGAGTGCGGCAGCTCCCAGGGCAGCCCCAGGCTTGCGAGGAGCAGGGAGGCAGGTGAGGCCCCAGGAGGCTTGGAGCAGGCGGCCAGTGGGGGTGCAGCCAGGTGGGGCAGCCAGCGGCTCCGTCCCGCCAGCTCCCTGCTGCCCAGGTGTCAGTGCTAGAGTCCTTTGTGCTCTTAGGCACAGAAAAGCCCACGCTGGCTGCGTTGCTCCTCCTCCCTTAGCCCAGGCTTCCCGCCTGCCTTGGGTCCTGCGAGTCCTCTAACAGGACTCAGGTGGCTCGTTTCTCAGCAGAGCTGAAATGCAGGAGTTGAATAAAGTGAGAAGAATCAAAAGCAGCACATTTGCTTTTCCTTTTTCTTTTTGTATTCGGTACAGGGACTACACGGTCTCACTACATAGATCGGACTCATAGTGATCCTCTTGTTCTTAGCGTCCCCAGTGCTGGGATTACAGGCGCGTGCCACCGTGCCCAGTCTCAGTTGCTGTCTCCGAGTGCCCTAGGGGCCAGCACACCGCGGATCAAACCGCAGTCCCGGTGCTGCCTAAGCAAGCACTTTAATCCACCATTTTCTTTTCTATTTTTGAGTACTGATTTATTTCATTTGTAAATTTTTTGTTGTATTTGCAGGACACACACACACACACACACACACACACGCACCTCCTCCTCTTCTATCCCCTTCCTGCGCTCTCCCCTCCCTCCTCCACCCCCCCAGCAGTCCCATTCTTCTTTCTGTTGCTATTCTTTTTTTTTTTTTTTTTTTTTTGTCTTTTTGAGACAGGGTCTCACTATGCAGTTCAGGCTGGCCTTAAGCGCACTTTGTAGCTCAGGCTGGTCTCGAACTCACAACAATCCTCCTGCCTCAGCCTCCCGAGTGCTGGGATTACAGGCCTGCGCCACCACGCCCGGCTTCTGTTGCTATTCTTGTTCTCAGCTCAGCTGCAGTGCAGTGTTTGCATCAACAGGTGCCGCTGGGGCCCTGCGCGTGACCCTCTGGCTTCCCCTCCTTGCGTGCTCCTTCCTCCCTCACCCTTGTCACCTGGGCCACTTCCCTAGTGCAGGAGCTCCGTCGCCTTGTCCCCTTCCACCCGTGCTCTGTCCCCTTCTTTGTGCTTTGCCTCATGTCATGGGGTGCACAGGGCGCAGAGCCTCACGCTTCCCCGCGTGTGCATTTGCATTTCCCTAAAGATGTCTCCAATGCATCGCTCTTTACAGCCAAGCAGTATTCTGTTACATATAGACACTGTGTTTTCTTTCTCTTTATCTAATCATCTGTAAAAACAGTGTACTTTTTATCAAAAAGGGATGAGAGGAGAGAGAGAGCCCTTTCTACGGCAGACAGACAGACACCCTCTTCCTGTGGGAGCCAAGTACAATGCAGGTCTGCAGCTTCCCAGGCACTGCCTGGCCCACAGCTGTGCTTGAGACCCGCCCTGCCAGGGTGCCCAGAGGGCCCATCTGCAGGCTCACACATCCTGTCCTCTGTCCCAGATGAGTCACTGTCCACCCCAGCACCTGTGCAGTGGCAGCAGGAGGCCGGAGGCTGCTGAGCCTTGCATCCTCTGGCTGGAAGCCAGGGCCTCTCCCCTCATTCTGCTCAGCCTCCTGGGGTTTAGGCGCCCCAGCCACTGTGGGCAGAGCTAGGGTACCGGTGTCCTGCTGCTTGAGACAGGACGCTCTGCCACCCGAGGGGGAAGCGTCTTGTGGGACTGACACATCGGGTGACAGAGGGCGCAGCACTGAGTGCACCCTAACCACGGACCAGTTGGGTGGAGCAAGAGGGGGAGCCTGGAGACCCCTTCTCTAGGGACTGAGGAGGCGTAAACTCTCCCCCTACCCGGCCAAGTGTGTGTGCCACTGGACAAGCCCCGAAGGGCAAAAATCACGTTTCCCAGAAGGAAAGATGTACTGGCTGGGTATGTTCTGACAATGGTCACCTAGATGTAGGAAGTTTTTATTTATTTAAAAAAAAAAAAAATTGAAAGAAGATCTTGCCAGGTAGTACATCCTGGCCTTGAACACACTGGGGTCTTCCTGCTTCAGTCTCCCTTGTATTATTAAAAAAATTTAAATGGCCCGGGTCCGGCTGTGAAAAGGAAGAGCAGCCCTGTGGACGGCTGGCCTTCCCTCACCTCCGAGCCGCAGCACCTACTTAGGGAGTAGGCTGCCCGAGACTTCCGCCCTCGCCTCGGGACACCCGCGAGCCAGCTGTGACTGCAGCAGTGTTCGGCCGGCCTCATCCCAGCGCTCCACAGACACCGGGGCGCTCGGCGCTCGCGCTAGGTCCCACCCGTACATGGGGAAACTGAGGCGCAGCGTGGCCTCAGCTCACCTCCGTCGGGCTCTCCGGCTGGCGAGCGGTGGAGCCAGGACTCAGGCCCGGGCGATCCAAGCCCCGCGCTGCACTTCTACCGAGAGCACGCGTGCCTCCCGGGACCCAGGACCCTGCATGCCGAGGCGCCGCACCTCGCCCCCAGCCCACCCAGCCCTGGGAGCCTCTCCAAGGGGCCGGGGCTCACAGGGCCAAATCCAAAACGAAGTTCTAGCTTTCCCAGGAGTGAGCTCGCTGGCGCAGCTGTCAGGGATCCAGGAGACGGCGGAGGAGGGGGCCGGGGACACGGGACACTGGCCTGTTTACAGACGAGGGCTGCTGCTCCCGTGTCAGCAATTTTAGGACCTGAACATTTGCATATAAATAGAAAAATATCAGAGACACAGTATATAACTTTGGAATTTTTCTTTGTCTAACTTTGGATAAAACATTTTTCAAAGTTCTGTGAGGAATAACCTGAATTCCAGACTCCTCCGCCCTGTCCGTAACGTCAGCAGGTGCTGGTCTGGATGCCTTAAGAGGTCTAGACAGAAGCCTGCTTCCTGTTTCTAGTTTTACTCTGTGTCCTCTGGTGCCACAGCGGCCGCGTCCACGGCTGGCACGGGCACTGCGTAGCCCATGCTGACTGTCGCCCTCTGCCCTGTCAGCCGGGGCTGCACCTGGCACGCCCACCCTCCAGGCAGCTACGGGCGTTTTCCAGGCGCAAGTCTCACTCCCGGGTGACACGGATTCCACAACTTCACAGCTGCAG
This sequence comes from Ctenomys sociabilis, assembly GCA_004027165.1. Classification (NCBI taxonomy): domain Eukaryota; kingdom Metazoa; phylum Chordata; class Mammalia; order Rodentia; family Ctenomyidae; genus Ctenomys; species Ctenomys sociabilis. The sequence continues at coordinate 8,382 of PVKA01049148.1, read as the reverse complement.
TGGCTTCCCGGGCAAGGGTTTTGTGGTGGCCCCTTTCACACTCTGTCCCTGCCTCTGGGTGACTGAAGCTTCCTGCTCACTGAGGCAGCAAACCTGAAAGCTGTCGGCTGTCGCCCTGATATCCACACTGTGCTTTTCCGGCAGTGTCTCGGTGCCTCTGTCTTGGATTCCCTCATCTCTGAAATACCCAAAGATTTTCTGTGTTCAGAAGGGACACTGCTGTAGTATTTGGTATAATGAGATTTTGGAACTGGGACCTTAAAAAATGGGGACCTAGGGCTGCCCAGCTTGAGGCCAGGGTTACTTCTCACTCATGTAAAGTGGGGTGTCTGCACTTCGCAGCAAAAGGGGGTGCAAGCTGTCACCATGCACACACCTGGCGCCACAAGGCTGCTGGGGCAGGGGAAGGGCAGGTGACAGGTGATGTGGTGATGGTGACAGAGACTGGGCTGGAGAGGCGCAGGAGCGAGACAGCCTCAGAGCCCCAGTGTCGGCGAGGAGGCGCGCGGCAGGCTGCTTCCGCAGGCTGCCCCAGGGTGCCACCACTTCAGGGGCTGCGGCCACCGTGGGGAGAGGCAGCTCCAGCCCGGAGCCGTGCATTCGACTCCCGCTGTCCCCTTGCCAGGCTCTCGTGAGCACTCAGGGTGGCAGGGCTGGGTGGGACTCTTCAGATGAGTCTGGGACGGTGAGCCCACGCGGCTCCCCAGGCTCTCCTGCCAGCGGCAGTGGCCCTCACCGCCTGCAGAAAGGCACTTCTCCTGTGGCAGTGACCGGCCCTGCCGCAGTAAGATGCACGGCATCCTCCGCCCCTGGTCGTCTCCGTTCCCGGCAGCCTGTTTCCTTGGTGTGCAGGAGGTGAAAACCCAGCCCCGACACCAAGTGCGCTAATTCCCAGTGCTGGCCCTCGTGACTCATTTCTGCTTGATAATATGTATCTGGTGCAGGGTCTCCCTGAGCAGCTCAGACTCATAGTGACCCTCCTCCTTCCGGCCTCCCCAGCGCTGGGATTACAGGCATGCCACGTGCAGCGTGTGGCCAGCTCAGGGCTGGCGGCTGTGGTCTTAGGGATCGAACCCCAGTAGCTTCTCTTGCCTAAGCAGGCGTTTAGTCTGCAGAGCTATCTTGCTGGCCCAATTTCTCTCTTTCTTGTCTCTCCTTTTCCACGAATTCAACTAAAAATGGACCAAAGGCCAAGGTATAAGACCCGAAACTCCGAAACAGCTAGCAAAACACACAAGGCAACACTTCAGAACAGGCAGTAGCCAGCAAGATTGACAGCTGGGGCTGAGTCAGACTGTAAGGCTTCTGTGCATCATGGAAACAGAAAGAATGATGGCGCGGCCCGGAGAACAGGGGAGAATCTCTGCCCGCTATGCCTCTGACAGAGGATTAAAATCTAAAATCTGTGAAGAATTTTAAGAAATCTTAACACCCAAACAACAAACAACCCAACCACATGAGCAAATGAAATGCAATTCTCAAAATAAGTGTAAATAACCAATAATCATACGTAAGAATGATTATTACGTGCGGCGGACAGGGGGCTTGGGAGAGGGGACGTGGGGCGGACAGGGGGCTTGGGAGAGGGGACGTGGGGCGGACAGGAGGCTTGGGAAAGGGAAAGCAGCCCAAGGGGCGTCATGAGGGACAGTGATAGGTGGATGTGGTCAGAGTGTGTTACATAAATGTCGCAGTGAGGGGTCGGCCCATTAGCTCAGTCCTTTAAGTGCCTGCTTAAGAAAGCACTCAGGCTCAGGGTGCTGTGGTTCGATCCCCAGATCCTCCTGGCTTACCAGCCCTGTCCTGAAGGCATCGTGAGCCAGACACACACACACACAACCTCCACCTCATATATGTCACAGTGAAACACCGTGATCTGTGACTGATATGTGCTAACAAAAAGTTTTTCTTCTTGTCTGAGTCAGGGTCTCACTCTGCAGCTCAGGCTGGCCTTGAGCTCACTTCTTAGCCCAGGCTGGTCTGGAACTCTCAGTGATCCTCCTGCCTCAGCCTCCTGAACGCTGGGATTACAGGCGTGCACCACCAGGCCTGGCCATAAAAAGGCTTTAAACAGCTCTGCTCTGAGCATATGATGCCTGAGTGAGAGCAGGCTCGAGAGCCCAATCTCTACTGGCACGCTGACACTTTTCTGTAGCTCAGAGACACAGACAGGGATTAGTAAGAAAACATCAGAGGCCTGGGCTTGTAGTAGCTCATTGGTAGAGTGCTGACTCGCAGGTGTGCAGAGGGCTGGCATCTGACCTTGCACCATTAAAAATAAGGGATGGATGTGAAAGGAATCGTAAAAGTACGGCTGGCCTGAGGCGCTGACCTCTGAGGTCCCCTGAAACCACTTTCAAGCAAAAAAATATACAGAGAAGTTGAAGATCTGTGACATGGTACCCAGAAAGCAACCCACAGCTGCAGGAGGCTCTAGAAAGCCTCCGTGGACCTCGGAGAACGTGCCCTCGTGAGCCGCACAGTGCGAAGGTCCAGCTGCCGGTTTCCTGGACTTGTCTCTTGTGCTTGGTGGCTGCAGTGCCGTCAGGATGAAGGCGTAGGTGAAGTCTGGGGGCTCTAAGCTTTGTGCACCCAAGCTGCTGGGTGTGACAGGGGTCACAGCAGGGTCACAGGAATAAGTGGTACACCGCGGCTCTCACCCGGGCTCCGCCTCCAGGTGCCCTTCCTTCCAGCCATCTGTTGGAGGCCCAAATGCTTATTTATACAGTCGTAACAGATTCCTTAAAATAGAATGCATGCATACGTTCACCTGTCCGACTACAGATCAGTGGTTTTTAGCACACTTCCAGGTGCTTGGTGAAGCCTCGTCCTCGCTCTTTCTATTTTACTGCACTTCTTTCCCCTTTAGATTCACACCTCATTACCGTAGTTCGTCCTCCTGGATGTGTCTTCCTCTTGCCTCCTACTTTCCAGGTGGTTCACCCTGTCTTGTGTTATTTTTCCCACTCGCTGTTCCACCTTAGGTGCTAATATTGCTCTCAACAGTGCCCAGCATTTTTCAATTTGTTTATTAAAACTTGCAACTTTGCAGGTTCATGTTTTACATTTCCAGCGACTTCCCTGGACTCCCTTGCCGGACCTTACTTCCGTATTTCACACTTCTACCAGTGAGAGGCCAGGCACCTTCTGGGTAGCCCGGCTTGGCGCCCCTCGGGCTGCTGGGGTGCTTAGTGAGGTGGCGGTGGCGCCTGTGTATGGCTCAGCAAGGTCCCCCTGCTAAGATGCCCCGTGCGGTTTGCTGGCCTTTGCTAGGGGGAAACAGCGACTTGCACTGCCGTGAGTTGAGGTGAGCCCACCAACACACTCGGCTCTCTTCTGAGGGCTCTGTCTGGGGAGGAGTGGAGCCCCCTGGATTCAGAGCAGCTCAGCTGCAGAAGCAGTGCCCTCCATTGTCCAGGGCCCAGGGGCCCAGGCCATCTTTTGCCCTTGGCCTGGGAGATGGACACTGCCGATTCTGGGAGGGGATTCCAGAGAATCTCGTCCTCCCTCAGTGTCTGCCAAGAACCTCGTAGAAGGCTGGCTCTTAGCAGGCTGGAAAGCTTTTGCTTGGGAGCACATGAAGCACTTTCTCTGCCTCTCAGGAGACAGTGCCAGCCGCCTAGGGCCCCTGGAAGCCCCAGGGCCCTGCGACTTTGCGTTCCCTCGTGCCTTACCCCAGCTCGTGTAATGGCTCTTCTCCACACCGTCCCACTCTGGGCTGTGTGACGCGATCCAGTCTCTGTGCACTGATGCTGGCGCCTGCCTTGCTGTCCTGTTCAGCGTTCCTGTCAGCCTGCGTGAGCCTTGGGGCACTGTGGCCCTACGCAGGGCAAGAGGACTAGGAAATAAAGACCCAAATAAGGTCTCTGGATTTCACTGTGGAGATTTTGAATGCCAGCACGGAAGTTCTCTCACCCTAGTGAAAGCATCACCTCAGCAGCTCCTGACACCCGCTCAGGCACACACAGGCGCCCTGTCGGACATGTTGGATGTATTTATTCCCCAGGTAAATGACCCACATGTCACCCTCTTTTCCGCTGCTGAAGGCCTAGGAGGGCAAGAAGCACCTTTCTCCAGGTTATCAGGGACCCACACAAGGCTGAGAGGCACAAGAGGCCGCTTGGTCCCCGGTCCCGGCAGGCTTCTTGCCCAAAGGACGCGGCATTCAGGGCCTTCGCATCTCCAGAGCCACCGACTTTGCTCTCCCAGAACCCACTGCGCCTCTAGGCGGCGCTGCGATTACCTGGCGGGCCTGGGCCAGCGTAGGTGCCATGGGGCGGTACAGAGCTGTGTCAAAGGCGTTTCTCACGGACAGGAAATTTCTCTGGAAAAAGCAGTCAACAGCTTCAGAATTATCTTCCGGGCTCTCCCTCAGCTCCACCTTCGAGCCTTCGTTCCTTTTCACCAAGCTTTCCTCACAGGTCAGCAGTTCCTGCACACATCACTGGCGTGGCAGGTTACAACTTGCCATTTCTATTTGCAGCCCCCCCCCCCGTCTTCTCCTCCCCACCCCTGCTTAATCCCGCTGTTCCTTCTCCCAGGGTCTTCCTAATATTTCACACTCACCACACAGAAGAAGAGTCCTGCAAAGAGCCCCACGGCCGCTACCAGGGAGACCAGGGTGATGAGGAAGGTTTCCCACGGCTTCAGGGAACCGCTGGGCTTCCCCGCACTGCCGGAGTGGCCTCACTCACGCTGGTCCTGCCAGAAGTTGTGTGTGCTCCGGGTGAAGCAGGTGTGCCAGCGCCAGTGGGGGTTTCGCTTGGTCCAGAGCTGGAGCTTGTGACAGTCGCACCTGAGGTCCCACTGGGTGCAGTGTTGACAATGTGCTGGTCCCACTTGAGACGGCCCCGGAGGCCGAGTTGGAGGTCACAGTGGGTCCATTGTTGACGACTCTGCTGGCTCCCCCAGCAGCGACAGTGGACACAGTGTGGGAGCTCGTGCTGGCTCCAGCGTTGGCAGCCATGGTGGTCCCAGAGCTCACGCTGCTTACAGATGTGCCGGCAGGCGCCCTAGTGTCGCTGGAGGTCATTCCTGAAGACGGTCATAAATGATAAGCATCGATACCTTCTACCCGCGCTGGGCTCAGTTCATTATGTGGACACGGACACAGTCGTTGTCACCGGCTAGCATGAGGAAACAGGACTAAAGAAGCTAACGGTTGTCTAGACTTTCACAACCAGTGGGCAGTGGAGCAGGAATTGAGCCGAGGCCGCTGCATCTGTACTGCAGGTGAAGGAAAGCCCCCTTCCCACCTCCTCTGTGGCCTACGTGGCCCAGCGTGGCTGCTAGACAAGCTCACTCTGTCTCCTGCGAGAGAAGATTCGATGGGCCGGCCAAGTAGCTCAGCGGGTTAAAGTGCCTGCCAACAGGTTCAGGGGCTGGGGGTTCTATCCCCAGGCCTGCTATGCCAGACCCTGCTATGGGGGCTTTGCTGAGGCAGCAACTGAGACTGGGCATGGTGACAAGTGCCTGTAATCCCAGCTCTTAGGAGGCTGTAAACAGGCGGATCACCACGAGTCGTATCTAGTAGTGAGACCCTGAACACCGTGTAGACCCCCCCCAAAAAAGTAGGAGACTTTCTGCTGCTCTCTCTGATGACCCCTCAGAGCCACGCTTCCCATCTGCAGGGCAGCGGTCTTATGGGCAGACACAGACTTTGTTTTGATTCTTAAGAGTCTCCTTCCGCAGTCCAAGGCTGATGTGGAATCAAATTGAGTCTGTAGCAAGGGAAGAGAATGTTCTAAGAGCAGCCACCTCCTTCCTTCTTCCTACCTAGTCCCCCACCGTGTCATACAGCTTAGCCACTTCCCGAATACGTGACCGTGACCGAGGCACAGGGCAGCAGCTCGGCCCGGTAGGGGCCGTAAGTGCAGCTGCGATTTGCCCCCCCCCCCACGGACCACCACCCCCGACCATCACCAACCACTGCCCCAGGCCAGACGTTGTGCTGGGTGATTGCAGTAAACGGGACTCTCACTCTGAAGAATGAGCTGCTCCCAGCAGCCAGCCTTCTCCCCCAACTCCCCTTCCTCCATTCCTCCGCTGCTAAGTAGTGTCTCACCGTGCAGCAGCAGCGAGGCCGTGAGGAGAGTGTCTTGCCTCGGCATCTTCATGTGTCTCCCTGTGGCTGGAGAACAAGACGCTGGGATCCGGATGTGACTGAGACTTGGAGCACGAAGCTCGGAGCTTCTGTGGAAGGCTCAGAGGGCGAGACGCGAAGCTTCAGAGCTTTGGGTCTGCTGAGCATGGGCTCCGAAGGCTCTGGGGCCTGGAGGGGCTGCCTGCCCACGCTCATTCAGGCTCTGGCTCTGTGCAGGGCAGGAGCCGCAGGGCTCCGTGCAGCCTCCGAGGGGCTGGGCTGGCAGCCACTGGGCCCAAGCAGGTAGAGGCAGTACTGAGCCCAGGAAGGAGCACAGCTCGGATATAGGGGAAGGTGTGAGCCCGGCTGACAAGATCGCACCGGGCAGGTCACTGGGCTGTGTTGGAACAGGAAGCAGACAGAAGCAGGGGGATCCAGGCTATCAGGATAGAGGGAACCCACCCTGCCAGGTTCAGGAAACCCAGTCACCCTCAAGAATTTGGGTCCGAGCCGGGCGTGGTGGCACATGCCTGTAATCCCAGCACTGGGGAGGCTGAGGCAGGAGGATTGTTGTGAGTTCAAGACCAGCCTGAGCTACAAAGTGAGCTTAAGGCCAGCTTGAATTGCATAGTGAGACCCTGTCTCAAAAAGACAAAAAAAAAAAAAGAATTTGGGTCCGGGTCAGAAAGTCGAGTGGACGGGCTCGGCATGGAGAAGCCCCCAATGGACTTGGCTGGGAAATAGCACCCCTTGTCTCTGGAGCTCATGAAACTGTGAGACTCTGAGATCCAGAGCCAGGACCCTGGAGAAAAACAGTGCTGCTGAGTATGCAGTAGGTACCCAACAGGATCTTTTGGGGGGCTCTCTTCTGGGGCTATTACTGAGGTCTCTGTAGGGAGTCTCTTTTGCCAGTTTGGGTTGCTATTACAAAATACCCCAAGCCGAATACTTTATACAGAAAAAAGGTTGGTTTAGCTCTTGGCTCATGGTTTTGGGGGCTGAGAATGTGCTGCTGAGGATTCCTGCCTGCTCAGCTCTGCTGGGGCTCCCGGGCCACAGCACAGATGGCAGATGACACCCTGCAGGCACCCCTGGAGGGGAGTCACATGGCAAGATATGAGGGGGGCGCCTCCTCTCTCCTGAACAAGAAAAGCACTGAGGTCATTTCTGCAGAGACCCATCACCTCTCTGGGCCCCACTGTCAGGCTCCCGCCACCTCTCAGCCTGAGGCACGGGAGAGCAGGCCTTAGGGCACTCACAGCTCTACTCACGCCCGGCCTGGGGCCCGGGGAGTGGCTGGCTCTGCAGAGCAAACTACCTGTGAGGCTGACCGCCAGGAAGCAGCACACTCCCCTCCTGGCCCTGGCCGCAGAGCCCGCCTCTTTTCTCTCTCCACCCAGCATCCTCCAGAGTCCCTGGTCATCGCACCACAGGGAGAGAGAGACTGAGCCTGAGTCCTCTGGCAGCTTCAAGCTTCATCCGGACCCTTGGACGCAGCCATAGCAAAGTCACCGAGCAGGCTGAAGGAGTGTGACGAAGGGACCCTGGGAGCAGAAGGTGCCAGAGCTCAAGGGAAGGGCATCTTAAGGAACTCAGAATGGATGAGACTGAAAAGGGGGCGGGTGGGTGCTGCAGAGACTCCAAACTGGGTCAGCCACGTGGCTGTGAGGGCAGCACTCAGGCTGGGCCCCGGGGCGCAGCCAGTGACAGGTCAGGCCCTGGGAGACTGATTCTGCAGCTGAAAGGCTCAAAGAAATCCGAAACAGCAGTTCCCCTGCCCCCAGCCTCTAGAATTATTTGGGGTAAGAGGTCCTGGATTCAAGTCCCGATACTAATTTATATCTATGTTCTTCTCCAGGACTACACAAGGGCCTTGGAGCACTTCAGTTCTCATAGTTCATCTCCAAGCTGGTACCCTAATGTCATCAAACATTTTAATTATTATTATTATTATTTTTAACTTCACGAGAGATTGTTGTTGTTGGCTTACACAGCACGCGCCAAATGTTTCTCTCTGCCACAAGAAGCTGCAGAGGACTCTGGGAAGTAAAATCTCTTGCAGGTTGGATGCAAGCCTAATTCAAACTTCAGTATTCTGTTGGTCAGGACGGGGGAGGTAGCCAGCCACAAGGTGTGCCTTCACGCTCACTTGACATTCTGTACTCAGCACTTCCAAAGCCTGGTCCTGTGGTTCCGACCCGGCCTTGCTTTGTTTTCGCTTCTGCTTCTTTTTTTTTTTTTTTTTTTTTTTTTTTTTTTTTTTTTTTTTTTTTTTTTTTTTTTTTTTTTTTTTTTTTTTT
>PVKA01049147.1:0-13409 GCA_004027165.1 Ctenomys sociabilis | reverse complement strand
ATGAGGAATGGTTGAAAAAGATGTGGTATTTCTATATAATGGAGTATTACTCAGCTATTAAGAATGATAAGTTTGAAGCATTTATACTGAAGTGGATGCCACTTGAACATATACTCATGAGTGAAATAAACCAGACACACATGTGTAAATATCGTATAGTCTCCCTAGTATAACAAGCGAAAAGCAGAAATACAAAAGGTAGCGTACAACAAGTAAAATCAATTGAGTCAGGTAAGGCAAAGTGAATGGCATATGCTGCAGGATACTAATCAGCTTTTCTTCTGGATGGTTAACAACCTAAGATAACAAGTCAGAGTTGGAGAAATAGAAGAGTCACAAGGCCAGCCAACATTTTGGCCCTAGCCTTTCAAGGTCAGCGAAGACTCAGGACATAGGAGAACCTGTACTGCCTTGGTGAAATGTAACTGAGCTCACCCCTGAAGCTTTCTTTGTTTGTTGTAGAATTCAGTTGTTCGCACATTTTAGACCTCTAGACTTTCCAAGGATAGAGAATAAAAATGGACATGAGCCTCGGAGTGGTTGATACTTACAGCTGTTCAAATAACCTCAGTCCTTTGATATTATGGGTGCTGCTTTTCAGTTGGGTCCACTTCTTCTTCACTATCATTGTGAAGTTCTTGTTTATTATTGTGTACTTAGGATTTTATGTATTGTGCCATGGTGTAATGCAGGAAGGATCTTCATGATTCCTTTTTTTAAATTAAATTTTATTTATTTTTTTGTGTAACTGGGGATTGAACTCAGGCCCTTGCTCTTGCCAGGGAAGCGCTTATTCCACTGTGCCATCACCCCAGCCTGGAAAATCTTTCTCCATGTCATATAATAAGCAAGTCTGTGAATTAAATATATCTCAGCCTGACCATTACCAATAATTATTTTTATTGCAAATTTTAATTTTACTGATATATATTTGCAGTACATACACATTGCATTCAACATGAGGAATTGGTTCATTTTTATATTATTTCATTGTTTTGTTTTTCACAATCCCTTCAACCAAACTAAATTATTATCAGTCTACCATGATGTAGGTGATTATGGAGCCACCACTTGTAGGGAAAGACAGGCTGAGAGGACTTGGATCCCCCCAGCTGGGAACTAGACAAGGGGGCTGAGCTGCTGTTTCTGAGGTCGGTAGCAGCTGATGCCACTAGGAATATCTGGGAGAGTCTCTAATTTTCTATGAGGTCCTTTGTTCTGATCTTTCATGTGGTCCTGCATGTTTTTTTCCAAAATTTCAGGCACTGATGGATTTGTGAAAATAGTAATGTTAATCATCACAGAAAAAATGAAATATAGCTGGTATGCATGTGGACGGGAATTCCTCAGAGGCCATAATTGTTTCCTTAAATGTTAAACAGGATTTGCTTACAGGGTTAAGGAAATGCATGTCTATTTTTTTATGTTATTCATGCAAGTAACCACTTTGTGTTAGATCTAATTATAGTGTAGTAGAAGGAAGTAAAGTTTCAGCAACATGGGCACATGAGACATGTCAGCAAACTTTGAATATAATAACTTAGAGGATATCTATCAGTGAAGAGTCAGATGACAACCAGGGACCACAATGATATTCAGTTGCATGCTTTGGCAAAGTGGATAATTCACCTGATAGATGCTCCCCTAAGGTAGGCATTGTGAATGTAAATTCCGTGTGGATGATGAATTTTGTGAAAAAAATTTGAGAAGAAACAGAGCACAGTGTTCTGAAGAAATCAGAGGAAGAATCCCAGAGAGAGTGGTTACTGTATAGGCCAGTTGGTGTGGTAGTGATGAACACAGCCCTCCTGATATTCCATCCTCTAGATGTGTCTTACAGCACAATTTAAGTTGTGAATGCTTATAAGTCAGACACACCTAGGAGTGCTTATTACATTTAGGTTATGGAATATCTGTCAAGAAAAATGTGCATTAATTTTTAACATAGAAAAACAGGGGCCTGGGAGATGGCTCAGTAGAATAAGCACTTCCCTGGCAAGTGCAAGAGTCTGAGTTCAATCCCTGCTTCTGGCAAAAATAAAAGGAACACATTACCTGGGTGATTAGTCACACAAGCGGGATGCATTCAGGTTTCGCACATGCACCACACCTTCTTTTTGCTTCCATCTCCTGAAACACAGTTTGTTGTATTTGACTCTTGGTTCCTGTGAACAGTGCAGAAGAACATAGGAGTGCATATGTCTCTCCATGAAGTAGGATTTCCATTTACCCTAGGTTCAATTGTTGAATTATTGGGTCAGGAACTGGTTATACTTCTTAAGCATTGAGGGACTTAGGTATTGTTTTTTGTACTGATATGTTAATTTCATATTCTTGTCATAGTATATAGGTGTTTCTTCAGGATATTTCATGAATTTGTTAAAAATTTTGCCTCTGATAACAGCTATAGTTTGATATTAATTTCAGTGATTATGATTTTTGAGACTTTTTTTGTATTTTATAGAAGGATCTAAAGGGTGTTCAGGGTAAAACTACTGTTTTGAGCTTGTAGGGATTTGCCTGTTTACAGCATCCCAAGAGCTGGGATTATAGGAAAGTAGCACCATGCTCAGTCTCAATCATTGTCTCAGTGTACTCCAAGGGTGGGGCCAGCACAGCAGGTCCAGAGATGAGACTTTTTCATATACTTTTAAGTAATTTCTACTTTTGGAGAAATTATTGTTTTTTATAATTTCATGTACTTTTAATCTTGTTTTCAAATAGTCTGAGGTCTTATACAATTTGTATGTAAAAAATCAGTCAGATGGAAATATTTTCTAATATAAGTGTAACAAAATTATCTAATGTAAATGATTATTTCAATGTCTTCTATGTTTCTCCATAGGCATTGTGTTCCTGAAGGACTCTGGTCCTGGGCTGGTGACACCAGTCTGGTCTCTCAGGCTGACCCTAGGGACTAAGGCAATGCAAGTTATCTCAAATGCAAGTTCTTTTTTTGCTCTAGTTCTTATTTCTTTTGTTGTGTGGGTGCTTTTTAGTTTTAAGGAATACTCCTGGAATATTTTTGTGCTTCTTGTTAGTTATTTTAGCATCTGAATCAAAAAGTTATATCACTATTATGAAAAGTATTTCCTATTTTTTTCATATTATTGTTTTAATATTCTAAATGTAAAGTCTTTATAAAAATATATTTTAAAATGATTTGGCCATTGATATGTAAATATTTCATCTATCTAGGCCCCATATCTGACTATTGCTACAAGAGCTATCAAGGCTTCCATATGTGAGTACTGGGAGACTTTTACTGTCTATGATATAATAGTAGGATTTTTGAAGCCTGTTCTTGTCCAGTTTCATTTCTGGTACTCAGAAATTTACTACACGGAGTTGTAGTGACATGTACTCTGCCACTAACTGAGACATAGGCATAAGATTTTTCTAATTGGAAACTCCTGATAGCCCAGGTAGAACATAACTGTTACAATTCACTTAATAAATATAAACTATAGTCTGTCTTATATGAACAGCTAAGAGAGTAAGTTATATGGCATGTAAAATATAACAGAAAGATATGGCCCCATGTTCTTGGAAGGAGCATATTCCTAGGGGTTTACAGGAAAGGCACACTCTCTTTCATTTCTGATGTGCAGGTTGGGGAAGGAACTGAGCTGAGATGCAGCCTGAGATCTTGTACAGGAGGATCCTGAGGCTGAGTATCTATGTCCTTCTTTCAGTAGAACAGTAATATGCAGCTGTGTCTGCAGGGTCCACACTACTCATCATGATGAACACCTTGTTGTTGGAGGTGTCATTAACGATGCAGAGCCAGCTTTTCAGAGATTGGCTGTAGTATTGATCATCATCCCACCAAATGCATGCTGGTCAATCCAGGACCTTGCCTTGGGGCTGAGGGATTCAGCCTACACCTATACCACATGTGTTCAGTGAGAAACAGGGCAGAAGCAGGTCATCTGAGCTTCTGGGTGGGGCTTGCCAGCCCAAGGCTAGATTCCTTCAGGGTGGTCTAGGTGGAGAAACACCAAAGAAAGTAAAGTCATTCAGGTGAGGACAGGAGCATTTGGATCCTTGAGGCCTTGACCCAAGCACTCACAGGCAGGGAAAGTTAGAAGCACAAGGGAACAAAGCCTGCTCCTGTTCTACAGGAGTCCTGAACTAGGATATGCTGGGCTTTTCAACCTAATAGAGGAGGAGCTGGATAATTTGCATTCCCACACCATGACCTGACCCTGATGGGAGGACTCAGGGCTCAGAACACAGAAGAAACCAGGCTGTGATGGGAAGCACCTGGACCTCATCTGTGACTTCCACATCTGTCCCCTTGTGACATCCTGCCCATTCAAGACCAGGTTGTCAGACACAACGTCTGAAGTGATGCCTGTGGTTTGAGGATGTCAAGGTGAAGAGGGTCCCATTGCTGCAGACAGGGTCATGTCTGTACTTTCTGACCTAGAGGATGGGAGTAGACCAAGGCAGATGGTAGGTCTTCTGCCAGAGGAATGTGTAATTTGGCGTAAAAAGAGGCTGTTTCTGAATATCCAGTCTTTCCCAATCTATGATTGAGAGACTGTGAAATTCAGTAGAACAAAAGGAGGAAAACAAATTCTTCATTTTCATTTTTTTTTTGCACAGGAGTCTGCAGTATCTGCACAAGTGTATCCTAGCAAAAGGACTGTTCAAAGATAACCCAACATATCCTAATGTCCAAACTAGATGAGACAGAGGCCTCCACATCTGACTTCCATCTGTTCCTGCAGGATATGAGTTGTTCTAGCTGAGGTGGACTCTGCGGCCCAGCTGGCTCACAGCAAGCACCCAGAGATCCTTGCTGTGTTCCTGCACTGTCATAGATCCCACGCAGCAGGTCTTGGTGATCGACTCAGCACATGTGGTTCTCATCAAGGCATAAAAGTATGCACAAGACCGGGTGTTGGAGTACATGCTTATAACCAGCACTTCGGAGTCTGAAAACAGGAGGTCACCACAAGCCTCATCTGTGCAGTGAGACCATGTAGATCCTGAACTAAATATTTTTATTATAAAAAGAGGGGGCTGGGGAGATAGCTCAGTAGAATAAGCACTTCACCGGCAAATACAAGGACCTGAGTTCAAAAAAAAAAAAAAAAGAAAAAGAAAGATAGAAGAAAGTAAATTATGCACCGAGTGAGAAATTCTTCGATTTCACATGAATATGAAGCACTCAAGTCTGTCCTGTACCCCATAATTATGTAGAATTTATTTCTTCCAGATTTTTTTTTATCTTTTTTATTTCTATTTTATTTCCATTCAGCTGCACCTGTCCACGGGCACCTGAGAAGAGAAAACAGAAGTTGGAGACAGGGCCCCTGACAGCTCTGGTCCCTTCCTCAGAGCTAGGACTGTGGATTACATTACATTTCACAACTGCCATCAAGAAGAAGATTCTCTAGGTCCAGTCCATGTTGTGGAGCTATTCTCTGGGAGACTCTACAGAAGCCAGAGATAGTTGCAGAATGCTGTGGTACACAGACCATCCATATTTACCTCAGCAGTCTCTAATTATTTGCATATTCATGAGGCAGAACAATTCTTATCATATAGATCTGTTCCAAAATAGAAGCAGTGAGAAATTGTCCATGGAGCACTGAGCTGTGATATCCTGGAATTAAGAAACTCATCCTGTCTGAGGAAATTGTCTCCTGCCACTCCTTACAACTGGTTCATATTTCTCCTCATTGAGAATGAGGGCACCACATGAAGTCTCTGTTCTCTGACCTCAATGTTGGATGGTCCATAGACCACCTGAGTTTCTTCTTGATCACCAGCGTCCCTGATGCTAAGCTGGTTTATTAATCTCTACCTACTTATGTCAGATATTAACATAACTCAGTGCTGACTCTTAGCAAGTAGCACTTCTGATTCCACATGTGTACTCAGAATGAGCCATGGGATCCTCTAGTTTTAGTTCTAACTTCCTAGGATGGTTTCCCTGGTACATATCTGGGTTGATGTTGCCCTATATGTTCTAGTGAAAGCCCCTTAGTCCTCAGACCAGCCCTATGATATGACATTCAGTGTTGGGTTACTAACCCCATTACCAAGGGGACTTCTGTGTGAATCTTTTATTTTTGTGGTACTCGGGTCCTTGTGCTTGCCAGACAAGCACTCGTCCCACTAAGCTATCTCCCTAGCATGTGAGTCTTGATTTAGTTTCTTAAATCTTGTCTAAGAGTTTGTGATGATTTTCTTTGGGTCTCATTCACAATGAAACAAAGTAGGGTTTTAGAGTATCCACAGAGTGTGTATAATAACTGCCTTCCTCATTTTTTTTTTTTTTTGTAGAAAACAGAAATTGAACTGAGGCCTTTGCACTTGCCAGGGAAGAGCTTATTGTACTGAAACATTTCCTTGGCCCTATCTTCCTCATCTCTATCCATTGATAGTTCTACATGGTCCATGTACTTGTCACATGCTACAACCTGCTACAAACTCATTCCTGGTGTCAACACCTAAACCAGATAGGTTATGCTATTTGTGTCAACCAAAATGCTTCCTTTTCAGATTGAAAAATATGCCTGTGTTTCAGTCACTCACTATTGAGATAAACAAACCCCTAGAAACATGTATTTGCAATTTTTGAGGGATTGAGTTAAATAAACCCATCTAGTGAAATTTTTATCAAAGTGGACTTCAGACAGTTAGAATTTGCAAAGTTGTCCTCAGCACCCTGTGGGCATTATGAACTTGCAATATTGGACAAGTTTTTGAATGGGGAGGACTCAAACCTTAGAGGAACAAATTCAAGCTTCCACACCTACTCATAGCCTGCAGAAGTGCAGAGTAGGTTCTGAGAATCTAGCCTTTCTGAAAACTCACGTCCCTGTCTAAGCCATGGATAATTTTCTACAGTGACTCAAGGAAATATATTCAACAGGCTCCTGACACTCTTTCTGGAAGACCCTGATCTTATGACCATGTCCTAGATGTATGCACTCACTTACTGACCCTGCTGGTGACCTGAGTAGGGGGTAGGGAACAAGCTGAAGCTTTCCTGCAGGCAGTCCTTTGAACTCTTTGGTGACCCTATCAAGACAACTTGAAGGCACCATTGGAGCTCAATCCTCCTCCCCATCAACCTTGTCATAATGTCACAGCATATACCTTCTACAGATCCTGTGTGCTGGCTCATCAGGTCATACAATATTAAGACAGAGGTGAAATCACAAAGGATGACCATCTTCCTTTTCTGCACCTGATGCAGGGAGACTTCATGGTGCTCAGTGGATCCTGTGCGCCCCCTGCTGGTCGTGGAGACCTTGAAGGAGGTTTCTCTCTGGCTTGCTTTGCTGTCCTCTTACAGTTTGTCGTCTCTGGTAATACACAATCAGATTCTGAGTACTCAGAATGATAATTTTTAGGCAGAGTTTGTCTTTGGCCTTGTCTCTGAATAATCAATAAGGTCTGTATGAAGGCTGCATAATATGTTTTACCTTCACCAGTTACTAATTAGCAAGACCCAATCTTCTCCTCATCAAAGCCTCAAATAAACTACACACGCTATAGCTCCTAAAATGGACTCCAGAGAGTCAGAGTTTGCAAAGGTGTCCTCAGCACCCTTCGGGCCGCATCAGATCTCCTCTCACTATGCCTGGTCCACCTCACACACATCACCTGCAAACACAAACTCATCCTCCTCAGGAAACTGTCACAGAAGTCACCTGTTTATCCTAGTCATGGGCAAGTACATATTCAACATCTGTTATTTTCCATAACCTACCATTAAAAATTTCAACAAGGTATCCATCCTCAGCCTATACTCTTTGTATCTGTGTTCAGTAACACCACTGAGCAGGAATACCAGGTTATCTAAGTTTTTGCCATGGTACAGAAGGGATGCATCAGTGCTGGGTTGGTTCTCATTGGCAGAGGGAAGTCCTATTGGCTGATCATATTACTACACAAGCAGGTCAGAGGACGGATGTCTCACAGAATGAAGCCCACATAGCAAACATGAGTGCACTGGGTAACAATGACAACATCAGGAAATTATGATTGCTCAGGATGTGTTATGAGTTGAAGGTATTTCTTGTCTTCTCCGATTTATGCATGTGCACGTGTCAAGGAATTTTACTGCTAATGGTGTTTGTTTATAATCACATAATAATATGAAAAGGTCATAATCAATTGTGTTTCCTAAGTAGGTCTTGATACCCTGAAGATGTTGCATTTATTTCCTGTGTCTGTTCTCCCTTATTCTGTAAAACATACTGCTTACTGTTCCAGTACTTGAAGGTAGAGGGAGGCACCTGGTGAGATTTGGAACTCTCCCTTCTTGCCTTGTCATCAAGTGTGGCATTCCTGTACTCTGCAGTTCGTTGAAGGAACAAAACCATTGTTGACACAGATGCTAGGTGATGAGTCTATCATTCATTAGTGTTGGTATCTGTCTCTCTGTCCTTTTGATTTCTATCTTATATATCATTTTAAATCTTTTGGTTTTGCTTTTTATATGGACAGTTTGCAAACCTCATTGGTTAAACTGCTCTGGGAAACTGGGACATGTTTATAAGCATTTTGTTCTTTGCATACACTTATCATCCCTTCTTCCTCTTTCCTTCTATTTTTTGTCTTTTTCACTGTTACAAAATATATAGAATTTAATTTACTGTTATGTATTTTCATTTTCTTCAATATTTTCTTTCTCAAATAAAGCAAGTCATGTGATTTTCAAGCTTTGACATCTCATTTATTTCATGTTTATAATGACATAGTTCTGTTGGCTGTTTCTTAAAGTTAAGTGTGTGTGTGTGTGTGTGTGTGTGTGTGTGTGTGTGTGTGTGTGTGTGTCTTTAACATTGCAATACTTACAGCCCAATGCTGAGGGCTCTCATTTTTTACATGCTCTTCAGTATTTGCTGCTCTTTATAATTCTTATCCCAAATAAAAATCAGTAAAAATGCATCAAATTCAAATTATTTTACTCAGCAGAAAAACTTGAATATAAACACATTTACTCTATTATTTGCAGTTTAAATAACAATTTGAGGAATGGAAAAAATCCATAAAGAGAGAAACACATTTGTCTTCACTTTGAATGGAGAAAGAAGGAATAGCTAGAATAAAAAGTGATGGCTAAATTGTGTGGTGTTCATTTGGAAATTTAGGAAAATGATTTATAGTAACATGCTTTGGGTCCTTGTACTTTTTGATGGAATTGTACTGCTCAGTAATGGACACTTTCAATTAGTGAGGTGATGAGGAATAGAAAACGCATTCTACTGTGTAAACAACACAGTCTAGAGATGTATCAGAGATAAGGTCAGGAATGTGAAATCAGAGTACTTGGAAGGAAGTATTATGTTGCAAAGAAGTCTCAGAGCCAAAGAGGAAAACAACCTCCCTTTAAAATTTCTCTTGATTCTTCTGCATCTCCAGAGGCCCCTGCTGGTTTTCAGTGGCTGTGCGAGGAGGTTTGTCTGAGCTCACACTGACATCCCTCACTATGTGTCTTCCACA
Source organism: Ctenomys sociabilis (assembly GCA_004027165.1). Classification (NCBI taxonomy): domain Eukaryota; kingdom Metazoa; phylum Chordata; class Mammalia; order Rodentia; family Ctenomyidae; genus Ctenomys; species Ctenomys sociabilis. Next base: position 3,935 of record PVKA01049147.1, on the reverse strand, counting down.
GTAATACACAGCCCTATGCTCAGTTTTCAGTGAGGTCACTTGCAGATACAGTGTGTTCTTCTCATTCTCTCTGGAGATGGTGAATCAACTCTTCAGAGAATCTGGGTAGTACTTGCTACCACCAATTTTGTTAATTTTCTGATCAAATCTAATCCCTTTGCTGGAAGCTGGCAGGCCTAACCTGTAGCCACAGAAGGTGAAGATAGAGGAGAAACAGAAGAAGCTGAGGGACCTGCTGGGTTGCACAAGGCTTCCAACAGACTGTCACCTTCACTTCAACCTGGACATCTGAAAACACAGAGACATCCTGCTTAGGGAATGTCACACAGGTCTGCTGTTCATTTCACTCATGAGCATCCACAACCTCACCCTCATTTGTTAACATTAATCACCTTTTAATACAGCAATAACGAAAAGCCAGCAGAGACCAAGTATGACTATGAGCTTGCTGTTCTCAGTCCAGATCATGTATGATAACTAGGGATGAGGAGTCATTGCTGGGCTGGTTTTCATCAGCAGAGAGAGCTATTTGGTCTCAGCTATATGGGCAGCTATGTCGTGGAAGCCTCAGCTAGAGATGGATGAAGAACATTGGAGAGTCTTCTGGAGATATTTATCAATATTCCTTATGCAGCATATTTAATTTCTTTTTCATCTTTTTATTAAGACCATTATCAATGAAACAGTTTCAAAACCAATTCAATGACAGCTTTATTAATGAGCACATTAAATATTGTTGTCTTCGTAGTGGCAAGATGCAGACATGATATCCTGTCCAAACACTATTAGTACAAATATTTCTTCTCATTGAATTAAGGGAAAGTAGCTGTATATCTCTCCTATTTTTCATATGCAGATACAAAATAGTACTTCATTTGTAACACTTTTTTTGTTTAGTTTTGTCAGAGATGGGTAGAATGTCTTAATATGTGTATGAATTGTAACAAATACTGAAATTTATTTGTATTCTCAAAACTAAGTTTGAATGTAGTAAATGGTTTTGGTCATTTCTTACACTTTTGATGTGTACCTAGAGGCAGAAGCACAATAGATGTATTGCCTATGGACTCTCATGCAGTAAGAGCATCAATTGTATTTGTGCTTGTGTGCTTCTCACAGTGTCAGTGTGCTTCATTAGCAATTCAGACAGAATTATTGTGGTCAGTGATGTTTTCCCATCTCTTCCTTTAATGACAGAACGTGACATGATTTTGTGCCATTCTAATAATCATAAACACAGAAAAAATGTTTTTCATGTCTATATCTGACTCATATAACCTGTTTTATCCTACACATCTGTACTAAAATGTACAATCTAAATTATATATATTTTTCAGACCAGGGATTGAACTCAGGTTGTTGCACTTGCCTTGCTATTCTACTGAGCTATCTCCTCTGCCTCTAAATTATCCTCTTCATGTATAACTTTAGTGACAATGAAATAATATACATTCCAACACAAATACACTATTTGCTAAGTACTGACATAAAACCAGCCATGATCACATAAAGTAATGGAAATGTCACAAAACATTCCTAGTGTTCTGTCAATTCACTTTTGTCACAAAACATTCCTAGTGTCTGTCAATTCACTTTTGTGCAACTTATTCCACCTTCTCATTTTTTTACATTTATTTTATTTTATTGAAGAACAAATAGCAATAAGATAGTTTCAAATCAAATTAGTAGGACAGATTCAACAATTAATACATTGCACATTGTTTTCATAGTGGCTTTTTGTTCTACAAGGTGTATACATGATACTCTGTCTACAAACACTATTAGAGCAGATGCTTCTATTCAATAAATTAATATAATGTAGCTGTATACCTATCTTTTTATAAAGCTGAATTATAGTATAGTTTCAATAATTAGTACTTTTTACATTGCTATCTTCCTAGTGGTTATCTATAGTACAAGGAGCAGACAGGATATCCTGTTCAAACACTATTAATGCAAATCTTTCTTCTCATAGAATTATGCAAAAGTACTGCATATTTATCCTAACTGTACTGTTTATACAAAAACAGAATTGTTCTTCCTTTGTATCCCCCTTTTTTGTTTAACCCTGTCAAAGATGAGTATTCTATTGTCATTCAGTTATTATAGGTGCTTGAATTCAGTGAAATAATCCAACACAGTCCAGCAGTCCACAATAATAATGGGTTATTTGAGGAAGTTGTTGACTAGAGCCATTTACAGCTCAGCTTATTATTATGGCCCTATTTTATATACCTCATTTTTCGACTTTTCTGCTGGGTGGTTAAGACTGAGATAAAGCAAGACCTATATAACAAAAAATGTAACTTTTCTATCTGATGAGGTCAGTCAGTAGAAAAGCTTTATAGATATGGGAAGAAGTCCGCACATCCCAGAGATAACAAGGACTGGGAAGTATTGAATATATATCACCCAAAACTTGTACATACATTTATGTAAATAATTTCCTGGATATTGCCTGAAATCAATTTCCATTATCCATTTGATTATTTGAAAAAACTGAAATAATTATTTTTTTAAATTATATTTTATTGCTACTGTACATATGGCATATCCAATGATTACATATGTGTTTTGTACAGATTACATATCAATTCTTTTTTTGTTGTTCTTCCTCTTAATGTTTTCTCCCTTTCCTGCTCCTTGAGCATCTTGGGCCCCTTTCTATTTGTGAGTGTAATGATACAAATAAGGTATAATCAAAACTTTTGTGGATAGCACCTTAGTGCTGTTATTCCTTTATACTCAGTGATTCTTGTCTCAAATATGATAGTTTTCAATACTTTTGTAAACATTTAGAAACTCACTTGACTTGAAGTTTTATTTGAATATATGAAATGCATTTGGACATATCTCTGTTTATGTGTGACTACAGAAAAATCTTATTGCAGCTCATACTTTTTTTCTTTTCTCTGAATGAAAGAAAATATTTATATTGTGTGATTTCATTTTTAGCTGTGCTGTGCATCATTACATGGTTCACTCATTAAATAGATGAGATCTGTTTAGGTGGTGCTGTTTTTTTTTTCTTTTATTACTCTTTCTTGTTTTTATTAGTATATGTTTATGATACATTATAAATACATTCATAAGGGGAATCTGTATATACACCTATACTGTCCTGATATTATTTACTTCCTCTTCCACTTTCCCTGTGTTCCCTCCTGTCTCTGCCCAACCATCTCATTTTAAGTTATTATTATTCTTCAAACATTTATTTATTTAGTTACTTGGTACAGGATCTCACTACAGAGCTCTGACTCGCAGTGATCCTCCTGTCTCAGCCTCCCCAGTGCTGGGATTACAGGGATGCACCACCACACCTCATTTTGGTGGCCAGAACAGCTGCCCTGGGTTCCATAGCCAGCAAGGGGTGTGGTACTAGGGGACCTAACTGTATCCTTGTGCTTCCAGGCAGGCACTTAGATTGCCGAGCTATCTCTCCAAGCTTAACCATCTGTTGTTCCCTTGGCAATCTCCATATTCTGTCTCCTTGTCTTATATAATCAGTCTTTTATTTTCCTCTTTATTTACATATTGGGCTTCTCACATGAGAGAAACCATGTAATATTTAAACTTATGAGATGGATTTACTTTGGACAACATTAAATTCTTAAGGTACATCCATTTTCTTGTACATAACTCAAATTCATTTTTTGTGGCTAAGTAGTACTCCACTGTGTATGTATACCACATTTTTTTCCATTTATTTTTATTTTATTAAAATACAACTGAACCTGTACTGCAATATCATGAGACTCAGGTGAGCTCCAAATTTTCTGAGCAAGGAGATTGTGGAGCCACAGAGGAAAGAGATTGAAGTTGTAAAGTGTGCCTGGGGAGAGTCACATGAAGAGAAAACTTTCTCTCAAGCTCTCACAGAGAGCAATCTGGTCAAGCATTGGCCGTGACTCATCCACATGGATGACACAGAC
>PVKA01049146.1:0-13406 GCA_004027165.1 Ctenomys sociabilis | reverse complement strand
TCTAGGCATTACTAGATCATTGTGCAAAGCCATGCATAAATTAAAAGCATATACTAAGTACCAACTACTTTGAACTGAATAAATATCCAGTGTTGTATATTATATAGTTCATCATTTTTGTTGAGTACAATTATTTAATCGCATTTTATTTGATATGATATTCAGATTTCATTCACATTCCAAAGGAAGTATATTTACTTAACTTATTGGCTACAGATATATGACCTAAAATGAAGTAAAAATGATTGCATATTAAAAACAAAGGCTGGGGCTGGGGAGATAGATCAGTAGAATAGTCACCTGCATGGCAAGTACAGCATCCTGAGTTCAGTTCCCAGTACCACCAAAAAAATAAAAGGGCTGGCAGATAAGTTTTTCATCTCCACATAGAAATACCAGATAAGGGCCAGTCAAATAGCTCAGTGTATTAAAGCACCTATAAGTAGGCTCAGGGGCTGGGGGTTCGATCCCCTGGCCTGCCATGCCAGCTCTGCTCTAAGGGCACACTGAGTTGGTAATTGAGACTGGGCGTGGTGATGCATGCCTATCATCCTAGCTCTCAGGAGGCTGTAAATAGGCTGGTCACTAGGAATCTGATCTAGCAGAGAGACCCTGAATACCTTGTAGACCCTTCCCTAAAAAATACAAAAAATAAAAATAAAGAAATAAAGAAATGCCAGATAGCTACTAAAGTTCAGGACTTCTTGCTGCAGGATAGACACTAGTAGGGGAGCAGTGGCTGAGTCAGAGATTACAGTTCTCTTGCTACTTGGATAAAGTACGTGAGAGAATCTTAGCAAGAGAACCACAAGTACAAGTGTGGTCAAGAACGTTGTGCTCCTAGAATTTCTACCCCTCCTACCTCCTCAGTGGTTGAGTAGGGCCCAGGTGATGTAGAGCGATGAGATTGCTGTTATCTGGAGCTCTCAGTAATCCTGCTGCTAACAAAGTAATAGGCATTCAACCATGACTGCTGATTACATGATGCTACCTTCAAATTAGTTGTTCAGATTACCAGATATAAATGTGTAAGATTCATTTAAGGGAAAACAATGACAACAAAGAAATTATAAGAAATTAAAAAAAAATAAAAAAAATAAAAACAAAAAAAAACAAAAAAAAATTCAAGAGGAGAAAAAAAGTTTTTAAAAAATTAAAAAAAAATTTAAGCATTAACTGCTCCTTTCAAATGACCTGCAGAAATCGACAATACAATTATTCAAACTATTCTGCATATATAATTTTCTCTTCTTTCATTTGTGTATTCCTCATCCCAGATTTTCCTTCCCATTCAACAGTTTCTTTCCCTTTCATAGTATCTGTTGTGCTTTTACATTTTCATTACTCTTTGTGGTTCTCACACTAGCAAGGTAATATGATGTTTGTATACATTGATCTGATATTTCACTTACCAATATAGTCTCTAGCTCCATCCATTTATGTACAAAAGCCTCACATTTACCTTTTTGTAGCCGAATAACACTCCACTGTGTGTATAGCAACACAATCTGTCATAGCTAAATCTAGAGAACAATCCAAATGCCCATCAACTGAGGAATGGATAATGGTGTTTTTACACAATGGAGTATTATTCAGCTATAAAAGAGATATCTACTTTTTTTGGTACTGGCTAATTTTCCTAATCATGATATCCTTCAACTTGGTCCATGACATCACACTAGAATTCTCTTCATTTTAGAAGTTGCACGGGATTCCATGAGCACCTTATCTGTTTTCTGTTTTCCTTATCTGTTCACCCATTTAGGGACACTGATTTCGATTCCATAGCTTAAGTAGTATAAGTAATGCTGCAGTGAACTTGGGAGTGCATGCATCTTGCCAACATAGTGTTTCACAGCAGCTGTACTAATTTACTATTCTGCCTGCAGCATTCTCCTTGTCCTTACCCATATTTATTTCATTTTGTTTTCTTTTTGGTAAAAGTCAGTTTTAAAGATGTAAGGTAATATCTCATTTGCATCTCCCTGATGTTGATTGAGGACTTTTTCATGCTCCTGTTGGCATTTTATGTTTTCTTTTGAGAAATGTCTGTTTAGGTCCTTGCCTTATTTTTCAAAATCAAGTTATTTACCTTCTTGTCATTGAGTTATTTGAGCTCCTGACATACTTGCCATACATTCTCCCTTGTCAGGTGTGTATATTGAAAATATTTTCTCCTGTCCTATAGGTTGTCTCATTTTTTAATTTCTTCAGGTTTGCAGAAGCCTTTTAGCTCCATGCAATCCACTTGTCTATTTTTGTTTCTGTTGTGCGTTTTGTGGGTCACCGGTTACATGTGACAAGCAACATCAGTCTGTCTGTTTTTGTGTGGATTCCAGTCATGTGCATGCAGTCTTGGTGGCCAGGGACCTGGATGCAGAGGTGAAGATCTGGCTAAGCATTTCCTGTCTGTGAGACTTGGACAATTTAACTCCCTCAGTTTCAGTTTCCAGAATTGCACAATACACAGGCTGTAAGATTTTGCTGAAATTAAAATGAGATAATTATATGAAATTATCTTGTAATTTGTAAACCAAATTCAATTATTGTTTGTCGTCATTATTTACAGCATTTTTCATGTTAAGGAATAAAAACTTAACGGAAAGTTTAAATTGAGTAGAAATCACTTTATGCCTTAGCTCCTGAGTATACAAAGATTTAAAAATAGTTCTGCTTCTCTGAGCAGTGAGTTAAGGCAACGGCAAATTAGTCATTTGGACATCACCCGTACAGTCCTGTCTTGTAGGTCAAGATGGAGACATCTTAATGGAGAAAAGATATCATTTATTTACAAACACTTCAGCTCTCTGCAGAGGCCCAGCCTAGTTAACTGGACTCAAAGCTTTCTGAGGTCACTGTGCACTGGAAAAAAATTAAGTAATCATCAGAATTAATCATACTGACGCCTGTTTGTCTGATGGCTTTTAGAATATTGTGGGAAGCTAACAGCAATGAAATTTGGCAGTCAATTTGGAATGTGTGTGTGGGGGGGGATGTGTGTGTGTGATATTTTATAAAATGTGGCCTTTAAATTTTTATGGGCTGACCAGATATCTCAACAGATTAAAGTGCCTGTTTAGGCGGATACAGGGACCATGGTTCAATCCCCGACATGCCATGCTGGTCACTCCCATAGGACATGCTGAGACAATGATTGAGACTGGGCATGGTAGCATTTGCCTGTAATAGCAGTGCATGGGGGGCTGAAAACAGGAGGATCACCATGAATCTGATCTGTATAGTGAGACATTGTACTAAGAACAAATTAATTAATTAATTAATTTTCAGTGAAGCTTTGGTCCTGACCTCAGTCTTTGGAGTTCTGGACAAACCAAGTTTTCAAATACAATAAATAAATAAGTTAAACAACAGCTTATGAAAAGAGAATCCTGGTTAATGTAACTTTCACACACTCTGTGAAATTGTATAAAATTGTCAGTTACAGAATAGCTATAAGACATAGCTCATAAATAGTGATATTTTGTATTAGAAATTAAATAAGAGGCATACCTTTGTATTTGCTAAGTAAATACACAGTGGGACCTAAGGACTGAACAGAAATTAAGCCATATTCTATAGGAGCACTTCAGGAAAGAAGCACTGCCAGGGTGTCTTCAGCAATCAGAAGACAGGATTCCATGTTGTCAGCTGTTTAGAGCAACACAGGGCTTCTATTTTAAAAAGTACAGGCTATTGGAAAGGGGAACAAGTATTAGAACTATAGTCATCAGTAGGGACCACGACCCTCCAAGCTGTACAGTGAATTCTCATTTAACCTCAGTTAAGCGACTACAATGATCTAAGTCTGTTGAATGCCAACTAATTAAGCAAATGAAGAGATCTCAGATTTTTTTTGAATGACTGTTTCTAATCATCTGTATCTAGGGAATCTAGAATAAAGCCTTAAAATCTTATATTTGAAAGAGAATCTTTTAGAAAAATTGTTATACAAGTAAAAGAAGTCTGACAAGGATATGTATATGTTCCATGGTCCTTAGAAAGTTCTTTGCATTCCCATATTTTTTTAAACAATCTAATTGCCTTCTTTCATGAAAATTCAGAGGATATAAAGAACTTACTCTACTTATTGCTAAGCACTGTAAAAACAATAGGTTTGGATAAAAAAACATCAGAACATAGCCACTCAGTTCTTTCCAATGCCTTAAGTTCATGAAGTTTTTTACTTGTCTCCAGTTGTTTAAATATTTTGCTTTCTTCTTCTTATTTATTCTCAATTTTAGATCCTTCAGTCATCTTTGTGGCATTTTTCTGAACCAAGTTCAGATCCTCAAATTTTTAGTAAATTATTTAGCCTGAAAAAGAACAGACATTTTTAATAATTGTGATTATAATATGTTTTGTTTTGTTTTAATGGTAATTTTGGTTACTAAATACTTTGAATTCTCTGAAATTTTTGTTAAAATCAGAAAGTTATGCATACCCTTCTAATTGGAACTTAATGTAAATACTGGCGATTTTAGTATAATTTATGCTTTGGACACAATAATGAAATATTGCTATTTATCTAATTATATATTTAAGAGTAATTTTGTTTAGGTAGTGACACATTCTTCAGTCATTTACTGATCTTTTTGTATGATAATAAATTGACCTTTCTCAAAAAGGCTGTTCAGTTACATTGATGGAACAATTCATGTAGCTGTAAACACAGGCTTCAGAATTTTAATAGTGGTCACAGATAGCATGGTTGTCATCTCTAATTCATTTTGAATGACTGACTTCTATTGAAGGTGTTCTTGTGCACAATGTCACATCCCACTGCTGTACAAAAATAGGCACTTCATTTCTGTGGGACATATTTTTCAGACCTCAAAAATTTTCAGATTTGAAACCATGCCATATGTACCATATATAAAATGTATTGCTAACTTTAAATCATGGCTTTTAAAAATTACATGAAATGCTGTGGCCTTAAAGGAAAGGGAGACTAGAAATGAGGAAGGAATAGATGTGAGCCTATGTAAGACATTCATTTTCCATATGCTTGCCACATAAAGCCTGAAGAAAATTATGTACAATGTGTTCTGTAATTGTGTGTATTTTGCAGTTGCAAGCGAGTATCAGAAGCAGTTGGGTAGGAGGGAGTGCATATTCTAGGGATGGGGAGGCATTCTGTTTAAGGACTTTAAACAAAGCTTCCTCCATGTGTATCTGCCTCATTAATAATAATTTTTTTTTCTTAGAAGTTTCCCTTTTATTTTATAAATTACTCTGCTATCTGGTTCTGTTGTGAACGCTCAGTGCTTTAGTCCTTGAATAAGCCCGTCATACATTTTCACCATATTCCATTTTTCTGCGTGTTAACATTCTCTTCATCACGATTCTTGCAATCACCTTGAAGCAGACCCATTTCAATAGCTTCACAAGCAGTCAATGAATGGAAACTTGGACCCTCATTGCCAACATTAAAGTCAATGCCTGCTTGTATCTCACTACTGGACTCTCAAGATGTATCTTTTCCATATGTAGAGCGGTCAGTCATTGTTTCTTTTTCTCTCACTTGACACTCAAACTCTTTCAAAATCAGCTACTAGTTTGTGTTTACTGCTGAACATAGTTGCAGGCCAGAAATTATGTCAGGCATCTGGTCCAGCTTCTGTATGCTGACTACAACCCTTGGTACAAAACATTTATGAAACCAATCGGAAAAGATGTTTCTGGGATGCATACCTTTTGGTAGCATGATAGCGAACTACTAGAAGAGGCACTGCTTCGAAAGGCAAGGATGCAAGCTTTTGCCTACCACATGTAGTTTACTGCCAGCCTGCTTACTGCATCAGTGCAGCCAGAACAGTCATTCTGCTGCTGCATTTTTAGTTTTTGTATGGGCTGCCTCATCAGCTGTACTCAGAGCCTTCCTGGGGCAATGTAAGGTGGCATCTGCATCATGGACTTGTTATGACCTTGAAAAATTTGCCAATGAATTTCTCTACAGTTTTGTAATTAGCAGATGCTTTACTGCCACAAGTGTTTAAAAAGTAATGCCATGTTTTTTCTTAAATTTCTGCAAAAACCCCTCCAGTATATTGTTTCTTTCAGTGTTTAGTTCATCATGACAAATCTTGACTTGTTTCATGAACAACGTACTATATCTATTAGTGACCTGTTCACTTTGACATACTTGGTTCTGCTTTCTTAAGAAAGCATGATTGAGATCTTTCTTCTAGCTTTAGGCAGTGTTTCTCTATTTTTTTTTATTAACTTCTGTCCATTGCCTTCAATACAGAACTTCAACAGTTTGTTGTTTATTTAGATCCTGTTGTTTTTTTCCTTTCCAATGTCGTCAAATGACTACTACTATCATTCCATCCTGCTTCTCCTTCCAGATTCAGACCCTTTTAAATCTCTTGTCTGATGTTATGGTAACTTTCTGACTGTCACCTGTCCTCCAGTCCTTGGTCAATAATCTTTTGAGACATTAAGGTAAATTTTGCTTTTGTGAAAACATTTGAGATCACTGCTTTTGATTTCACTAATCTAGCTTGGATTTATCTAACTTCATCATTTCAAGGATGTTGTCTAAGTTTCCAAATGATATAGAATGCTTTAGAATTTTTTCATTTAGTGTAGTGGCTTGTGTCTGGTTGTCTCCCCAAAGCCTCACACAGACATCACTTCTAGAGTTCGTGAGTAACTCATGATCCATTGGGATTATGGGTGTGAGTTATCCTAGCCTGAAGCAGATAGACTGAATGCAATCTAAGAGAGACAGACTGCTCTCTGTAGCCATTTTTGCTGTTACTCCTCCCCTCGTTCTTGCTGCTTTCTGCTGCCATAAACTACTGCCCTCTGCCATGTGTCAACCTGCCTTGGAGCCAGCTGAGTATGGACTGAAACTACCAGTAACTGTGAGCTAAATAAACCTTTCTTTCCTTCATTTTGAATGTTGGGTATTTGTTCAAGCAGTGAGAGAAGAGTAACCGAGTCACTTCACATAATTTTCTGCAGATTTGTTTAAATTGTTGTGTGGATTATAATTTATTACTTGTTATTGCTGAGTGTTTTTCCACACAGTTCGTTTAACCACTCACCCACTGAAGGACATTTGGTTGTTTTTAGTTTGTGGTTACTACAAATAATGTTACTATAAACATTTGTGTACAAGATTTGTGTGAACATAGGTCTTCAGTTCTCTGGAATAAGTTTCAGAATTGTAGTTACTACTGTATAGGATAGCAGCATATTTATCTTTTATAAAAATGTGGCACTACCTTCCAGAATAGCTTTACAATTCAACATTCCAAGCAGAAACATACAAGGGACATGATTTCTCCATATGCTCACTAACATTTAGTGTTGTCACTATCTTTTGAATTACTCATTATGATATATATGTTGCAATCTTTTGCTTACAATTTGCACCTTCCTGAAGACTAGTGATATTTATCATTTTGTCATGTTCTTGGCATCTGTAAATCTAATTTACTGAAATATCTGTTGGTGTCTTCTGTCAATGTTGTACATAGATAGACTTACTTGGAGTTTTGCTTTCCAGTTCAAAGATGTCTTCCCTTTTCTGCATGTGTTAATATGCAAACATTCTATCACAGCTATTCCTGCTGCCCTGAAAAGTTCTTCATATGTGTTAGATACAAATCCTTTAGACTGTTTTGTGGTTTACAAATATTCTTTCAGCAACTTATCTTTTTATTCCCTAAATAGGGTCTAATGCGAAGCAAAATTGTTTTTGTGATATGGAGCATTAAACTCACAGTTTTTGCACTGAGGTACAAGTTCAGCCTTTTTAAAGTTTAAATTCTGAGGCTTATTAAGTTGCTCAGGCTAGATTTTAACTTGTGACATCCCTGCTTCACCTTTCCAAAGTTCTGAAATTTCAGGCCTGTACCACCATACCTGGATAAAACAAAAGTTGTTAGTATTACCGGGCAAGGTGGTGCATGCTTGTGATCCCAGCACTCAAGAGACTGAGGCAGGTTGCATCACTATGAGTTAGAGGCAAGCCTGGGCAGGGTTGGCCTGAAATACACAGTGAGACTCTGTCTCAAAAAAGTTGTTAATGTTGATCAAGTTCAACTTAGTTTTCTTTTATAGATCATACTTCTGGGTTGAACTTTAAAAACATTTTGTCTAGCCTTAGGTGCAAAAAACTCTGTTTTTCTCCTCCTGAGACTTCCATAGTTTTATGTCTTACATTTAATTTTTTGAAAGCTTTTATTTATTTGGTACAGGGTCTTGCTACACAGATTGGACTCATAATGATCCTCCTGTCTCAGCCTTCCTAGTGCTGGGATTGTAGGTGTGTGCCACTATGTCCTGTTTTGGAGCCCTTACGGTGGGCTTGGGGTTCCAGGGCCAGCAAGGCATGGGTACTGGGAATTGAGCCTGGGTTCTCACACTTGCCAGGCAGGCAATCACCCTGTTGAGCTATCTCCCCAGTCCCTATGGCATACATTTAAATCCATGATCTTTTTTGAGTTCATATTTATCCTATAAGATATGAGGTTCAGATCACATTTCTAACCAATTGCGCTCCCCGTGGATGTTTAATTATCATAGTGCCATTGTTTAAGGCTATGTTTCCTCCACTGCATTGCTTTTGCACCTTTATCAAAAGAAAGTTGAATGTATTGGAATGTTTCTCATTTAATGTTTCTATGAAGATATTGTAATTTTCATTTTGGGGTTTTCATAATTTTGGTAAAATCACGTAAAACTGATCATCTTCAGTAATGATAAATAAAATTTTGTTTATTGATTGACTGAAGTGTTAGGGTTCAAACCCAGAGTTTTGCACATACTAGGCTCTACCTAGTACAAAATTGCATTTTAACTTCCTGTTTCCATTACTTATTGCCACTATATAGAGATGAAATTAATTTCTCCACATTTATATATTTTTTTGGTGCCAGGGATCGAGTGCAGGACCCTGCATTTACCAGGAAAGCATTTATTCTAAGCCATCTCCCCAGGCCTCTCCATATTTATTTTGTATTTTCTGATCTTGTTAAACCTACCTTCAAGTTCTAGGAAGCTCTTGGTTTTCATAATCTTTAAGATTTTTGATTTTGATAATCCTATCAAAACTGCTCCTGGCAGTTTAATGAGTTTCTTAACAATTGCATGCTTTTGTTACCTTTGCTTGCTTTATATTTGGCTACAACTAAAACAGTGTGCTAAATAGGAGTGAAAACAGATATTCTTGCCTTTTTTTCTGATCTCATAGAATGAAGATTCATTATTTGTTCATTAACTATAATTTTGCTGCAGGATTTTTCTGGTATCTCTTGTTTATCCAGTTGAGAAATTCTCTTCAAATTATTTTTTAAAAAAATATTTATTTATTTACAAAAAGCATATTTCTTAATTCAGTAAGAAGAAAGATTTGTGCTGATAGTCTTTGGACAGGATATCACGTCTGCATCTTGTATTATGAATAACCACTATAAAGATGGCAATACGCAATGTATTAATTGTTGAAATCATCCAACTAAGCGCTTTTGAAACTATCTACTGCCATTTGTTTCTCAACAAAATTAATAAAAAAATAAAGAGAGTACAAATTAGAATTAAAGTGGAAAAAATTACAGGTGATACAGAATTTCACTTAACAAAGTAATATGAATTTCACAGTATTTGTTGTAATGAATACTGTTGTACTCCAACCAGTTATACATATTGCCAAATATATAAGTGTAAAATTGGAAGAAGAAAAAAAAGAAATTTATAAGAAATTAAGTAGAGAAAATATACAAAGTTGAAAAAGGGAGACAAAACAAATTACATAATAACTGTTCCTTTCCACACACCAGCAGACATACACAGTACAGTTGTCCAAACCATCCTGCTTACATTCATAGGTGAATCTGTTTCCCCCACTCTCTCTCTTGTCCTTCTCAATGCAATAACTCTTTCCTTTTGAATAACTTTATTCTCTTTTCCAAGTATCCATTGTACCCTACAGATTCCATTTTTCTCTTTTAGGTTTTAACACTAAGGAGACAATATGATGTTTGTACATGTGGGTCTTGTTGATTTCATTTAAGAGTATGTTCTCTAGCTGCATCCATTAACCAACAAAAGATTCAAATGTATCCTGATTGTTTTTAAATTTATTGAGAAACAAATAGTAATGAGACAGTTTCAAAACCGTTAGTAGGACAGATTCAATGATAAACATTACATGTTATTGTCTTAGTGGTTATTCATTGTACAAGATGCAGGCATGATATCCTGTAAACAAACACTATTAGAACAAAACTTCTTATTTATTGAATTCTTAATACATTAAGAGAATGTAGCGGTATATCTATTATACCTATTTTGAATATACAGATACAAAATGGTCATTCATTTGTATACCCTTTTTTGTTTAGTTTCATCAGAGAAGGGTATTCCATTGTTATTTAAATATTATAGGTGCATGAATTCATCAAAGTATTCCAAAATAGTCTAGTAGTCCATAATAGTAGTGGGTTGTCTGTAGAACTGGCAATTTCAGAAGTTGTTGACTTGAGCCATTTATAGCTCAGCATATTAATATGGCTTTACTTCTTATACGTCAGTTTTATAATTTTCTGCTGGATGGTTAAGACCAAGATAAAGCAAGACCTACATAACAAGAAATGTAACTTTTGTATCTACTAAGGTCAGTCAAATCCCTTCAGGATTTATTCTGAAACCCTGTACTGCACTTTGTAGATCCTTTGTCCATGTCAGCCATGTGGATGAGTTGTTTGGCCAATTTGCTCCCTGTGAAAGCCTGAAAGAATGCTCTATCTACATGTGACTCTCCTTAGGCACACTCTACATCATTGATCACTTTCCTCTGTGGTCCCATAATCTTGATCAGAAAATTTGGGATACAACTGAGTTACATGATGTTACAGTACAGGTTCTCCTATGTCCTGAGTCCTCACTGACCTTGAAAGACCAGGGCCAAAATTTGGCTGTCCTTGCAGCCCTTCTTTTTCTCTAATTTTTGGTCTGTAAACTTAGGTTGTCAATGATCCAGAAGAGAAGCTTATTATAACTGTACAACATACACAGTTGGGTTTAACCTATCTGTCTGAATATCAAACATGTTAGGCATAACATGGAATAGATACTTTCCATCAAGTATTGATATGTTAAACTTCAAATCCATACAGAACATGAAGAGAAAAATAAAAAATTATTTTAAAAATTATGAATAAAAATTTACAAATTTTTACACAGAAATTTAGAAATCTAACCATATACAGTATTATAACAGTACAGTCCTGTGATATTTTTTTCTTAACTCTTTCTTTCATTTATTATCTTTTTTTAAAAACATTTACTTGAGAGATAGTATGGCAATAATTGGTATGTCATGACAAGCAGTTTTTATTTAGAAGACCAGAAATATAGGCATTCCAAGCATGACCCTACTATTACACATTGCTATTTTTAGCGCAGTTGCTTAGTTCAAAGGTAACAGCATATATAGTTAGTCAGGGTAAGAATCCTACCAATTAACTGCTAGTTTCAAAAACCTGCTGTTTTTCAGGATCATTGCCTTACCCATCTTGTGTATATAAGAGCATGGCTTTGCCTCTGTCATGTTTCCTAGCTTTTCTCCTTGCCTTCTCTTAGTTGTCTAATTCTCAGGTTCTCACTTTCCTTTTAATTGTGTTATACCTTTCTATTTTTATTTCTTCTTTTGAGTTCTTATACAATGGAGACTATAGGATATTTACACATGTGGGTCTGGTTTATTTCACTTATGAGTGTATCTTCAAGTGGCATCCACTTAAATATAAATGCTTCAAGGTTATCATTCTTTATAGCTGAGTAATACTCCATTGTATAAAAATACCATATCTTTTTCATCCATTCCTCATGTGACAGGCATCTTGGTTGTTTCCAAGATTTGGCTAACACAAATTGTGCTGATATAAACATAGGTACGTATCACTATGATATGATGTTTTCAGTTCCTCCAGAAACATTTCCAGTAGGGGGATTACTGGTTTGAATGGGATTTCCAGTCCTAGTTTTTTAGGAGTCTCCACACTGATTTTCATAGTGGTTGAACCAGTCTACGTTCCCCACAGCCTCTCCAACATTTGTTCTTAGTTGATTTGCTTATGATAGCCTTTCTTTCTGGGGTGTGAAATGTTATCTCAGTGTTGTTTTAACTTGCATTTCATGGATGGCTAGTGATGTGGAGTATTTTATCACAGATTTATTTGTTTCTATAATTTTGTCCTATGAGAAGTGTGATTTCATCTCCAATGCCCTTTTCTGGATTGGGTCTTTAAATTTTGCGGCCCTAATTTTTTTTTTTTTTTTTTGTGCTTTAAATATTCTAGAGAGCAGACCTCTGTCTGTGTTTATTTGTCAATTTTTTCCAAATTCATGGGTTGTCTTTTGACTTTGTTGGTAATTTCTTTTGACATGCAAAATGCTCTCAATAAGAAGAGGTCCTAGTTGTTAATTATTTCAAGTCTTACATATTCAATTTAATTTTTTGTGTTTATTTATTTATTGTCCATAATTTTATTGAAGAACAAATAGCCATGAGACAGTTTCAAATCAAATTAATAGAACAGATTCAATAACTAATATATTGCATATTGTTTTCATAGTGGGTTTTGTTGTACAAGGTGCATACATGATATTCTATTTACAAACATTGTTAGGGCAGATGACATTATTCATTGAATTAAGAGAATGTAGCTGTATACCTTTCTTTTTTTTTAAAGCTGAATTATAGTATAGTTTCAATAATTAATACTTTTTACATTGTTATCTTCCTAGTGGTTTTCCATAGTATAAGAAGCAGACAGGATATCCTTTCCAAACAATATTAGTGCAAATCTTTCTTCTCATAGAATTACCTAAAAGTACTGCATATTTATCTTAACTGTACTGTTCATAGAAACACAAAATGGTCCTTCCTTTGTATCCCCCTTTTTTTGTTTAGTCTTGTAAGAGACAGGTATTCTATTGTCATTCAATTATTATAGGTGCTTGAATTCAGCAAAACACTCCAACACAGTCCAGCAGTCCACAATAGTAGTGGGTTATCTGAAGAAATTGTTGACTGGAGCCATTTTTAGTTCATCATATTATTATGGCTTTATTTTATATACTTTGATTTTATACTTTTCTGCTGAATGGTTAAGACCAATATAAAGCAAGACCTATATAACAAAAAATGTAACTTTTGTATCTGATGAGATCAGTTAAGTCTCCTCGGGGTTTATCCTGTAACCTTGTACCTCACTTTGTAGATCTTTTGTCAGTGTGAGCCATGTGGATGAGTCACAGCCATTGCTTGACCAGTTCGCTCTCTGTGAAAGCCTGAGAGAATGTTTTCTCTCCATATGACTCTCCTTAGGTACACCATACATCATTGATCACATTCCTCTGTGGCTCCATAATCTCCTTGATCAGAAAAT
>PVKA01049145.1:0-13407 GCA_004027165.1 Ctenomys sociabilis | reverse complement strand
AACTGGGGATTGAACTCAGGCCCTTGTGCTTGTCAGGCAAATGCTTATTCTACTGAGCCATCTCCCCAGCCCCTTAACTCTTCTGGCAAGATGTGAGAAAGGAAATACAGTAGTCCCTTGATATTCTTTCATTAAATTACTTTGGAGGGTTTTCAAAAAACATTAATATAAATTATTGATAATGGATTTTTATTAAATTGTGAAATTTTGTAGTACCATACCGTTACCATATTGTTTTTTTAAGATACCTTGACAAGATGGATTTGATAAATTAATACATTAAAAACTGTTTTCATAATGTTTTGGTATCATAGAAGGTGCATACATGATATTATACTTACAGACATTATTACACCATATGCCTCTTATCAGTAAATGAAGAGTATAGCTGTTTGCGTATCTTATTTTTTATATCTGAATTACATCAAAGATTCAATAATTAATACTTTCTACCTTGTTATTTTCCTAGTGGTTGTCCATAGTACTAGAAGTTCACATAATATCCTGTCCAACCACCATTAGTGCAAATCTTCTCATAAAATTATGTAGAAGCATAGCGTTATCTATTTCAACTGTACCGTCTATACACACACATCATGGTTCTTCCTTTCTATACCCCTTCATTTCTCTACACCTGTCAAAGGTGGGCACTCCATTGTCATTCAACTAACATATAGTCTCCTTAGTATAAGAAGCGAAAAGCAGAAATACATATGGAAACATACAACAACAACTAAAATCAATTAAGTCCGATAAGGCAAAGTGAATGGCATGTGATGCAGCATACTAATCAGCTTTTCTTCTGGATGGTTAACAACCTAAGTTCACAGATCAAAGTTGGAAAAATAGGAGAGCCTCAAGGCCAGCCAACATTTTGGCCTTTCAAAGTCAGCAAAGACTCAGAACATAGGAGAACCTGTACTGCAACATCATGAAACTCAGTTGAGCTCCGAATTTTCTGAACAAGGAGATTATGGAGCCACAGAGGAAAGAGACTGAAGTTCTATAGTGTGCCTGGGGAGAGTCACATGGAGAGAAAAGTTTCTCTCAGGCTCTCACAGAGAGCAAACTGGTCAAAGGATCTACAGAACAAGGTACAGGATTACAAGAAAAACCCTGAGGGGACTTCACTGACCTCATAAGAAACATAAAGTACATATGTTGGTATATAAGTCTCGCTTCTATCTAGGTCTTAACCATCCAGCAGAAAAGTATAAAAGTGAAATATATATCACAGAACCATAATAATAAGTAGAGCTGTAAATGGCTATGGTTGACAACTTCTTCAGATAACTCACTATTGTTGTGGAATGCTGGACTGTGTTAGATTGTGTTGTTGAGTTCAAGCACCTATGTTACCATATTGTTAAAGTTATATAGGTTTATGAGTTTAAATACTAATTAAAATCATTAGAAGTGTTTTCAAAAGTGAGGGTAATGTTTGTAAGAGTGTGGGGGTGGTCTATAAAGACATATATGATAGATAGATAGATAGATAGATAGATAGATAGATAGATAGATAGATAGATAGATAGATAGATAGATAGATAGACAGACAAACAGAAGAACAGACAGACAGACAGATAGATAAATAGATAGATAGATAGATAGACAGACAGACAGACAGACAGACAGACAGACAGACAGACAGACAGACAGACAGATAGAAAGACTAAAATAAATATAACATCACTATTTCTCTAATTTTCACTTTCACAGTGGAGGGGTCTCAAACAAGGTTTCCACAATAAGTGAGGGACCGCTGCAGCTGGGTTGAATGTGATGTTTATTTCTGTTTTCTTGAAGAATCTCCTGCTGATTTTCACATTGGTTGTACCAGCCTACCCTCCCCACAGCAGTGAAAAATGGTTCCTTTATCCCATAGCCCACCCAATATTAGCTACTGGCTGACTGCTGGATGACAGACATTGCTCCTGGAGTGAGATCGGCTCTGTGTTATTTTAATTTGCATCTTTCAAGTTAGCATTATGGTGAACATTCTTTTCACTTACTTGCTGTTTGTATTGTTTCATTTGAGAAGTATGTATTGATTTTTCAATTCTTTACGTGTTCTAAATACATATCCTGTATCTGAAGCACAACTGGCTATATGTTTTTCACTCTGTAGGTTATCTTTTCCCTCTGTTGGTGGTTTCTTTTGCTGTGAAAAGCTTTTTAATAAGGTGAGATCTCAGCTGTTGATTCTTTGTATTTCCCATGCAGTATTGATTTGTTTGATGAAATATTTGACTACATCTAAGTTTAGAAATTGTCTCCATATTTTTCTTCCAGTAGATTTAGTTTTTTTTTAATATTTAGAACTTTCATCCATACTGATGTTAGTTTAGTACACAATGATAAACATAAGCCTAGTTTTAGTCTTTGCTATGTAGAAAGCCAGTTTTATTCAGGACTCATTAAGGAGATTGTCTTTCTTCCAGTAAAGGTGTTTGGCTCTTTTGTGAAAGATAAAGTGGCTGAATATGAGTATTATCCTTTAACTGCAAAAAAGTTCAAATTGGGTTGTGGTTAATATGTTTAATTGATAGCAAATGATGTTAAGAGAGTATAAATTCTGTAAATTTAATATTTCAAATATAAAAATATTTAAAGGAAAAATACCAAGTCTTAAACCTAATATAAAGTTGATTCCTAAATTTCCATAACTAAGCCTAGGAAAAATAGGTACAGCAGAAAAGGAAAGTCTCGTTGTCTACAGTCCAAAATTCTGCCTTTACATACTAGACTCCAACCCTGAAGACAGAATGATTTACAGCACCTCTGGAAATGGTCTTAGGCTGCTTCACTAATTAACAAAAGGTAATAAAAAAGCAAATTATTGGAAAGCCTTCAGTTGTAATTCACCTGTAAGTCTATCTGTAACATTCAGCCACGAGGTTGGACAGTATCTATAATCTTGACCTTTAACACTGGGGGAAGACCATGAAGAAAAATTTCAAGCTGGAAAAGATTGATTTTAGGATGATAGAAGATTTCAATGAAGAGCACTGTCCATTTATTATTTTAAGAAGTAACTCCTAGAGCGCACTTTTTCCATTAAAATTAAGATATGGAGTAAATTAGAGGAAATTAATAGCTCTTATGCCAGTCATAGGAACAAAAGTGTTTACAAATATCACAATGTCTCTGTTTTTTTATTCACCAAAATTTACAACTACATGTTAGTTCCTTTTTATTATTTCTGTTTTGTTAGTTCCTTTTAATTTGAGGAATTATTTTCTGAATATTTCCAATAACCATGGCTTTTGTCTTACACCTTCACTTTCCCCATACAATTTAATAGCAGCAATTGCTTACATCAACATTTATATAAGTTTAAACATCATTAATTGATAAGTGAAGTAATATCACATTTCATTCATTGTATAGTTAATGTATTTCAGTGAATCATTTTCATGTATGGTCCTTTAATTCCACAAACATTTTACTATTTTATCCATAATAGAGAATTCTGAGATCTGTGTGCTATAATCTTATTTTTTTTAAGTCTTCTTTTCTGGATGTCTATGTCTTTCTGTTATTGTCTTTCTGTACAGATTGATAGTGTTGCTCTTTTTATTTTATTCCTTTTCCATATTGGCTTTTCTTTTTCTTTACAACATAGTTTTTTGTCAGTACTTTTTTGTACCAGAAACTGCACCCAGGACCTTGCTCTTGCCAGGCAAACAATTACACCTACACCACTAAGCTATCTCCCTTGTCTTCACTACTATCCTGTAGGAACATGTAGTGAAAGGAAAGTATACATTTTGAGAACTTTCACATCTACAACTGTCCATATTGAATTTCATACTTCATTAAGATCTTTGCTGATACAGAATTTAAGGAAGCAAGTTATCTCATCCCAAACTTAATTATTTTTGTTAATTATTCTGTGCTCTTTATGAGCCCAACTTTTTCTCAGGTATTGATCATTGTACATGTGTGTGTTACAATTGTTCAGTTAATTATTTGCTTTAGCTCACATGGATATTTGAGAAACTCCTTGTTCCTTACTTTTTGCTATGCCTAGAAAGAAAGCACTCGGATATTGTTTGTTTGTTTGTTTCTTATAACATGGACAGTGCATTAACATTCTCCTGGTACTGTTACTCCAGATAAATGTCTCACATCATCCCGGCTATGCTTGGCTCCCAACACTTTGTATTTTTTTGATCTAAAATAGGATGGCAGATGAGAATTATCTGCCAAGGAATACAAGAATGATATGTGGTTGTTCTCATCTTTTCTACCAATATTAAAATATTTTCCTGTTCATCACTTTCCTGCATTAAAATTGTTTACTATGTAATTTAAATGCCTTATATTAAGTCAGAGGTTACAAGCTTCAAAAGAACAATTCTTCAAAAATTATAATCTGCAACCAGGTGAGATAGCTGACACCTGTAGTTCGAGCATTTGGGAGGCTACAGCAAAAGAATTAGTATGAGTCTGCTTGGGTTACATAGTGAGGACAGGTCAGGCTAAACTACACAACAAGACCCTGTCTTAAAAAGTATAATATAGGATGCTTTAAATTTATCAGGATGGAAATTACATGTTTAGTAACTAGATACACAGTTACTAATTGGCCATATATATTCCAAAAAAAAAGTTTCTGCTTTCTTGTAATCCAGATGGCTGAAATTTGAAATTCTCACCCACTTTAATGTAGTTTGAAGTATCTTGCTAATACAATTAATTTAATTTAATAATTCAAATATGTGTGTATGATCTACCATGGCCACTAAAATTTTACATACAATGCAATAGAAAAATGATAAAATACAATATCATTAAGTTAATTTATAATTATATTACAAAAGAATGTTAGGAAGATAATAATGTATATTATGAGATATGCTGGAATTCCCCTACAGTGTAATACAAAGAAAGAATTTTCTATTTGAAAATTTACAGAAGGTTTACAGAATTTTGCTTTTTTAAAAATCAGAACTGAGAAGACTTAAGTATAAAAAAATACATGTGATTTGTATTGTATGTGTAAATATGTATAATATAAATAACTTGACACTTCTGAAATTTAAGATTCATACCACTTTAGAGAAACGTGAATACTAAGCTAATGATGTGACTTCTATTAAACTTAAGTATCCTACACAAATTTTTATTAGAAAAGATTCATTGTAATTTTCTCATCTAAAAATTGTTCTCTTGGCAATATGTAGATGGAATTGAAAGAGGAAAGAACAGAGGCTTTGACTATACTCTAAAGACTCTCACAATAAGAAATATGTGAATGACAAAAAGCCTAGCATATGGGCTAGTTAATGTTAATGCAAGGGAGGAAAAGCTGTCCTTGGACAATTTTGCATAGGACATAGCCTTTGAGAAGTAGCCAAGAGAATAATAAAGAAAGGCATGATGATACCACTGATGCCAAAAGATTTAACTACCAGTGCAGTCAAATAAAGGCTGGTTTTTATTTCAAGACTACATTAGGAGAATATAAGGTTGCAGCACAAGGCAGTAAAGAAGTATGATTTTTTAATATTTTCAATTTTCCTTTGAATAATGTATAAAAGCACTTTGTGTATTTATACTTTATACATTAACTGAAATAGAATTTTAATTTTAATGATATTAAGAGTTTATTTTTAGAGAGGGAATAATTTATTTATATGCGAATTCTAAGAATATATTTTCAAATGAATTTATTTTTAAGGTTTAATAAAATAAATATAAGGGCCGGAGGTATAGCTCAGTGGACTAAGCGCTTGCTTAGGTAAGCGCAGGGACCAGCATTCGATCCTTGGTTCCCCAAGCCGCGCCGGCCCCACCCTCGGGTGAGCTGAGCCCGCGATGCAATCCGGACACATGGGAGGCAAAAAGCAGGAAGATCTCTATGAATGTGGGCTGCATGCATAGTGAGACCCTGCACCAAAATAAATATAAATAAAGTAAATATATTACGAATAAATAAGCCTTCTAAATTTTTATATAGGCTTTAAAAAGCAGACTGCTAACTAAAGCTGATATGATTATGAAAGTGCAGAAATTCTCAGCCCCTGTTTCAAGTATACATACAAATGATGTATATCTTACATAAAGATGATAGAACGTTATCTCTGTGCATTCAAAATATAATTTATACAGAAATAGATAAAATATGAAAGTTACCCATTTTCATCTTTTTGGTCTGAATATACTATAAAAACTTGTTTATTTATTTATTTATTTTTATTTTTGTTGTATTTATTTACTTATTTGAGACAGCACTGTCCTTGAGCTCACTTTATAGCCCAGGCTGGTGTTTAACTCACAATGACCTTTCTGCCTCAGTCTTCCAAGTCCTGGAATGACGTGTACCAGATGCTCCACAGGACTTCTGTTTTGAAGACATACTTTTAGGACATAGAAGTGAGGATAAGAGGATATTACTAGACCATTGGGAGCCAGCTATGAAATGGTTTTAATGAGACTCTCAGTCTCCTTCCTTCCTTCTTAGATTTCTGTTAGGTGAGATGAGAAGAATGACTTTGTAGCATCACACATATGCACAAACCTGGAAGTTCCACACGGCATCATAAACCACATCAATCCAGGACTGATCCCTCTAAGTCTGTCAGCCAAAATAAACTTTCGTTCTTTAAAAACCATTACTTAAGTTATTGCTGTATAGGTATAGAAAACTTAAAGATGCATTTTTCTTTTGTGGCCAAAAGATGTTGATTAAATTTGATTATTCAGAAAGAACATAGATTTCATGGTATTTCTAATGCTTCTGTTTTCCACTCGTTTTTCAAGTAACTTTGCTCTATATTTTGTTCGCCTTTTTAATTTTCTCCTAAAGATAAAATGTATATTTGTGTTTTGCGATACTCTGTGAATTACTTTTGGTATTCAGTAGTAAAGATGCTATCAACACTGACTGATTAATATGTATATTTATACATCTCCATTAATCTCAACTTGTTAAAAATTTGGAGAAGAAAATCTGGTATTTCTCATAGGATTTTAAATGCCATATCACCACTCTAAAAGATGACATTTACATGTGTACAATGGTGATGAAGTGTGGCAATCATGGTAAGAATTTTAGGTTTGTTTTCTAATTAAGTTATCTCTAGAAATTAGTTGTTCAAATTGACCTATATTTGAGCAGGATTTAGTTCTATGTTTCATAGTCTCTTCATTATGTGTTTGACTGTGTGATTTTTATAATGAATATTCATTAATTATATGGTCTTTCTAAAATACTCCCTTCCTCTGTTAACTAACCAAAGTCGATATCCTTTCTCTTAAGTAAATCGAGCGGTAAGTAAAAGAATTAAGAATCATTGCTGTTTTCTTATTCACTGAGCTGAAATAAAGTGAAAAGATCAAAATTCAGCAGCAAGTTGGTATGTAAAATCAGTTATTTTCTCTTTTCAAAATGTGCATTTATTCTTTGTTATTTTAAGAACAATAGCTCTCTGTTATTTCTTTTTTTGTTATCAAAATAATATGGAAATTTATAGAATTTTTAAAGCAACTCAAAACTATAAAAATTAGTAAGTCTAAAACAGCTAATAAATATTTTGGCTTATCCTGATTCTTAAAAATCTATGCTTATTTTATGCAATTTGAGTAAACCAAATTTATATCCTGTAAAGGAATATTTTGGATAAGTAGAAATATATAATATATAATTCACAATCTTTGCAGTTGTACGACTGCCTAGACACAAATTCTCACTGTGTTAAAATTAAGATATATTTCTTCAGAATCAACTCCAATATGCAGTTCCTGAACTCAGATAGTTTGGTTACTTAAGCCTTGCAAAAGTCTCACCATACCCAAAGGATCACTCAACATACATATTCTGTTCTTATTTTTTTAATAAAAGAGATGCAAAATGTATGACTTCTTTGCTAGATCCTAAACCTTCTGCACACATAGCTGGGCCAAACAAGCATGTCTCTCCAAAGTAGCATATCTTTGTATCTGCAAACATTTTTTCTGATGATTATCTGCTTAATTATTCCAGATGATGGTTGCCAGTGGCATTCATAGCGGATGCTAATACAGTGATAGTTATCGTTCATGTTACAGGAACAAAGGGCTTGCAGGGCTCTCACACAGGGAGGGAGACTCATATAGTAGACCAGAAGCAGAGTGGTATTTTAGCTCCTGGTCAGAAATGAGTATGGAAAGACATACGAGAGAGGCCATAAAGGTCCAAGTATAAACTTTTCAGTTTTAGGTGAACTGTAGCTGGGGTGGATATGAAGTCCTTCTAGCCAAAAGTGGCAAGCCGAGGATTAGCTAAGTAATTTGTCTAAGAGGTGATGATCAAATTTTTATCAGTGATGATTAAATCTGTATGCATACAGTGAATATTGAATGGAGCACGGAGAGAACTAGTGACATGTCTGACTTCCTGGGGGGCAAAGTGGGCAGGCATACCACCAAGTTATTTTGTTGCAGCTATCCTAGTGAGGGTAAGATACTATCTCAGTGCAGTTTCAGCAAGAATTTTCTTTATAACAATGTTATTGACATCTTTTTATTTGCCTGTTGGTCATTTGTATAACTTCTCTAAAGAAATGCCAATCATATTCAATTCCTTTGCCCAGTTTTTATTTAATATTTCTTTTCTGTTACAAGAGTTTAATAGTATACCACACATTTTTCATTCTAATTCTATCATAGCTTTAAAATGACTGCAGTCTGTTTTGTCTCCTGCAGCTTAGTGTCAAATACAAGCTTTCAAAATAAGGGATCATGACGACTTACATTTACATTTTCTTTACCAAATTGAATAGTTTTCTTCTATTAAGACTATTGACCCATAATGACTCATCAATGAAAAGATCTAATTTATTTTTTTATTGTGTACCAAGTTCCTCTAGTCCTTTCCTATAGAAAAAATCTTGTCAGGCTTGTGAAAGGTCAATTGTCCATAATTGTTTAGTTCTACAACCTTAATTCTATTAAATTTGATCTGTATGTCTACACTAATGCCAGAGGTATACTTTTATAATACTAAAAAGCTGTCTGGTAAGTTCTGAAATTCTAAAATATTATCGTCCATCTGCCTACTTCATTCCATTTGTATCAGTTCTTATGTCACATGCTTTGGGTCTTTGATTTGCAGTATATTTATGTTCATATTTGATATCTTTTATAAACTATAATTCTTAATAAATTCACTTACTCTTTTTTGATTTGTTATATTTTTCTTAAATATCTTTTCCTCCACTCTTCACTGTCAATCTGTTTTTTAGTTTAATTTGAGACATACAATCAGGAGGAAATTACAAATTTTTTATGATTATATTCTGTCCATCTTTGTCGTTTGATGGGATCATCTGTTCAGCTTTTAATCTTTCTGTTGAAAATTGAAGACTGCAACTTCCAAATAGGAAATTACCATTAAACTGGTAACAGAGAAGACTTGCCTTTGTTTCTAATTTCTCTTTTTTTTTTTTTTTCAAATTTAGACTCTGGTTTGCAACACCCTATCTTACCTACACTTCTTGCTTGTTGTCCCGCACTGCAAAATTTGTATTTGCCAGCCCCTACCCACGGCACTGGGTGAGTCACTCTTAAATCATTGCCCTCTCTCACAGCGTGAGAATCACTGCACACTGCTACGAACCTGAGTTGTTCAGACTTTAGAGCTGCGAATTAGTTGTCACATTTTTTGTAAGCAGAGCAGTTGATTTGTTCCGGAGGCTGATTCTGTGGGATTTCTGCTCCACCAACCTGCCTGCCAGGAACGTATTCTTTTTAATTTTGGCCTTTATCACAGTACACATCTTCAGTGCTCCATTATTTTATCCTTATATGCCCTTTGCTTAGCAACTCCCAGGACAGCCGCGCACATGTGTGCTCTCTGAGTGGGCTTCCTTTGCGGGTGTTTTCAGTGACACTGCTTAAGAGTACACTTTGTTATCATGTTCTGATAGAATCACTTGTTTCTTTGCCTCACAAGAAATGTGGCTTTTTTCATTGTCTATCCCACATCTGCTTATCTTGTTTAGTTTATTTTACCTATGGGGAATAGAGAAAATCATCAATTTGCCTCTACTTTAGTTATAATCTCAAATCTTTTTTAATATATCTAGATTTTATTTTTAACTTTAACACATTTTTTTTTACAGCAGAATTATTTTTAGCAGTACACCTCACAATACACAAAGGAATAAATAATTGTTATGGGAATGTATTATGTTACACATAAATGGAGATATTCACGGAACAAACTTAGACTGATTGCACTCATATATTTACACATGATTTGGGAGAACTCTGAACATTGAATATAAGTTTGTTATAATATTCTCATGCTTGAAATTATATGCAAGTCATTGTCTATTGATAGTGTCATCAATTTATACAGTAAATGATGCATTTGCCATGTGCATATCATAACAGATAACCACACAAATTTTATGACTTTTGCTTTCAAATATGAATGTAAGGGAAGAATTAGATTTTTAAGAATGTGATTATAATTACCTAGCTATACAATTTATTATGAAGACTTTTAATTACTAAAATACAATTTATTCTATTTTCTTAGGACATGAAGAAGGTACTATAACATTCTAAATAATAAAAAATTTTCATCTGACACCATAAAACTTTACAATATGCGTGCCTTATTTAACTGTTAAATTTATGTTAAAAGCAGATTTATATTCTTTGTGAATTCAGGGAAAGTACCACCTTCACTTTTATTTTATTCATGGTTAATCTCCAACAGACATTAAGAAATTCACTGTGACTCTATTACCTTGAGATTATAATTTCTTGAATTCATTTGTTGCTGCAGGTAGAGCTGAATAATTTAAACAGCAATTATATTTTTTATCTGTATCTTTCTTATTTGCATATTTAAATCACCATGATTTAGCAATATTTATCTTTCAAAATAAGGTACTATCTAACATAAATTGTTATAGTATTCAACATAGATATAACTGGAAAATTTTGTAATATAATAAAACTAAAGAAGAAAAGACACTATTTTAAGAATTCAGAAAATTAACATATGAAATAAAAATGGAGCAACAAGATATTTTGAATATATTGAGGGGTTATCAGTTCTTGCATCTTTATAAGCATAATATGTGCATTTTGTGGAACACAACTGTAAACTAGTAAGAGTTATGAATATCTTTGTAGAATTTATTATAGACAAATGCTCAGAATCTGATCAAATTATTAAAATCATTTATTTTGTAAATTTATACTGTCTAGTATGTTTTCAGAATATCTGTGACTTTGACTCACCAAAATTAATATGTTTCAATCTTATCACTCTTAAAAATAAAATTTTCAGTGGCTGGGGAGATGGCTTACTGTAATAAGTGCTTCCCTGACCAGCACAAGGATCTGAGTTCAGTCCCCAGTTCCGCCAAAAAAATAAAATAAAATAAATAAAATTTTCAAATTGTTATTTCTTCACCTGTTTTTGAAAAATCGCCAAGCTTTAAATAAAATAAACTAAACAAAATTAGTATATTAATATGTTAGTTTTACACATTTTTTATTTCACATATTTATAGAAATAAATGGTATTTTTAGTTTACTCTTTTAGGTTTTATTTAAATTTTAAACACTGTTAAATGATTTTGTTTCATAAAATTATTTTACCATTTAGGAAACATTTTACTTTTATTCATTTAGGAAAAGTTTAGGCAATATTATGTTATGCTTTTGATATCTGAAGAGAAACAAAGAAGGATTAAATAAGTACATTTATCCTGAAGGTTGCCATATTTTTGAGACTATATTATTTATTTTTATTTTGCACATAAAAGTTTTTCATGTATATAAATTTTGGTGAGACTTTCATGTAATAGATAAAATGTTTTTCAGAATTTACAATCACCATCATTATTAAATGTCTCTTAATGTAAACTGTAATATCCATCTTTTCAAATACATAGAATATACATAAAGTATTAAATAATAAGGTATGGTCGCTGAATGCATACTAGCGGTTTTAAAAAGATGACATGAACAAAACACATAATTCTCAAGGATATCCTACTTGGGTCCCCTTCTGTCCTTTTCTAGGACAAGTGCTTTCTTTCATTCAACAAATATGTTCTGAATGAAAGAAAGAAAGAAAGAAAGAAAGAAAGAAAGAAAGAAAGAAAGAAAGAAAGAAAGAAAGAAAGAAAGAAAGGAAGGAAGGAAGGAAGGAAGGAAGGAAGGAGGGAAGAAAGAGAAAGAAATATGTATTTGTAGGCATGCTTGGCAACAGAAAAATATAATCATAAAGAGGACATTTCTTTCATTACAGGAATTATCTATGCTAGGAAGAAAATATCTGTTCTGGATTTTGCAGTCTGTGCAGTTCCTACTCTTCACATACTTCCGGATGCTCCACTGTCCTGATTTCATCCTTCTTTTATTTTTCCATAATTTTATTGAAGAACAAAAAGCAATGAGACAGTTTCAGATCAAATTAGTGGGATAGATTCAACAATTAGTACCTTGTATATTGTTTTCTTAGTGGTTATTTGTTGTACAAGGTGCAGACATGATATTTTATTTATGAACACTATTTGAGCAGATCCCTCTATTCATTGCATTAAGAGAATATAGCTGTATACCTGTCTTTTCTTTTTCAAAGATGATTTATAGGACAGTTTCAATAATTAATACATTTTACCTTGTTATCTTCCTAGTGGTTATCCATAGTACAGAAGCAGACAGGATATCCTTTCCAAACTCTATTTTTAAAAAAATTTTGTTTTATTGAAGTACAAATATCAGTGAGACATTTTAAAGATACTTTGACAAGATGTATTTGATAAATTAATACATTGGAAACTGTTTTAATGTTTTGGTATCATATAAGGTGCATACATGAAATTATACTTACAGACATTATTATACCGTATGTCTCTTATCATTAAATAGAGTGTAGCTGTTTGCGTATCTTATTTTTTATACCTGAATTACATCAAAAATTCAATAATTAGTACTTTCTACCATGTTATTTTCTCTAAACTCTATTAGTGAAAATCTTTCTTTTCATAGAATAACACAAAAGTACCTGCATATTTATCCTAACTGTACTGTATATGCAAATACAGAATGGTCCTTCCTTTGCATCCCCTTTTTTGTTTAGTCTGGTCAGAGATGGGGATTCTACTGGTATTCAATTATTACAGATGCTTGAATTCAACAAAACATTCCATCAGAGCCCAGCAGTCCACAATAGTAGTGGGTTATCCACAGTTGTTTTTTTTTCCATTTATTTTTATTTTATTAAAATACAAATGTCAATCAGACAGTTTCAAAACACCTTAACCATACAGAGTCGATGAATTAATACATAGCAAACTGTTTTCATAACGTTTTGGTATTGTACAAGGTGCATACATGATATTATATTTACAGGTTTTTTTATAGCTGAAATTATATCAAAAATTCAATAAT
>PVKA01049144.1:0-13423 GCA_004027165.1 Ctenomys sociabilis | reverse complement strand
ACTCTGAAACCCACTGACCTTGAACCTGAGAGGCTGTGTTTGTAGTCTTCAGATTTCATTTGAAGAAAAAATTAGCAAACTACTGATGAGTACACTCCCTCTGGAGTGAGGCCTAGGTGGGAAGGCAATTTACCTGACAATGTGTAGCTCTGTCAGCAGCGCCACTGCTAAATGCTGGTCTCCTGCCACCCAGTCAGGTCCTTTCTACCAAGCCCTCTCAAGGGCAGAATAATGACCAAATTAAGAAAGGTGTGTGCGTGTGCGTGCGTGCGTGCGTGCGTGTGTGTGTGTGTGTGTGTGTGTGAGTCTTCATTTATTATTACAGTAATCTTGAGCAAAAGGAGATCAATATTTTTTTTTAACCCCATTTCCCCATTTATGGTGAGAGAGACCCTGTATGATGAAAACTAATGACATTTCTGGTGTGTCCTGGCCAGGAAGGGCCCCAAACTTCAGTGCAGCCTCAGACAAGCCCCATTGCCCCACACTCCCCTTCTCTCTGTCTCCTCCAGTCCCTTCCTCAGGCCCCACTTGGGCTAATGGAAATTGGTATTGAGTCAGACACTCAGCCACATTCCTGCTCTGGGGCTCCTGGGCTGTGGACTGTCATTAAATTAACTGTGAAGGTTTTCTGTGTGGGCCAGGAGCAGTGACGCAGGGACTTGGGAGCTGTCGTTTGCTGTTCTGAGTGCCTGGAGATGTAATAATTCAATGTGGGGGGGGAGTGCCCCCCCGCCTGGACCAGGCCCAGACACACCGTCCCCCACCCAGTGGCCAGACAGATTCATGAAATGAAACAATTAAATCTAAAGCGAGCTGTCTGAACTGATTTTCCCCCACTCCATCCTCAGCCAGCTCCACAAACCCTCTTCCCAGCATTGTCTCAGTTAGTGGGTGAGACAGCCGGGACAGGACTCAAATGACTGGCTCCAAATCGAATTTTCTGTGCCTTGAAATCAGCCTCCTGCTCTGCCTGCTCTGTCTTCTATGTTGCTTTTCCAGCTTCTACAAGCTCAAAAACTCTGAGCTCTTGGATTGCAGGGGCCTGGCAGTTACACCCATCCTCCTGTAGGGCCCAGCCTGGGACAGCATTTACTTAAGCCTGAGACCACAGCCCTTGGAATTGCACAAGAGGAGCCCATTCAGGTTTCCCTTAGGCTGAGAATTCAGGACTGTCTTTGAGGTTCTTGCTTCCCTTCAGACTCCCCTGTCTGAACCACAGTAGCAGTGGGGAAAGGGGAGAGGAAAGGCTCCCTGACCTCAGTCACCGCATTCTGACCCCATGGAATTGGTGGCTGGCTGTCCCCTTCAAGGTCCACCCATCTGTCCCATGGAAAGCCTAGGGCCACCACCAAGGGTCAGCACTCAATACTCCACAAGTGAGGCAAGAGGGAGGGCTCCTAGCACACTGGAGTATGAAGTGGGTCAGGCTGGGTCTCTTTGTGGTTCCACAAGTCCCTGGGCCCAAGTTCAGCGCCTAAGAGAGTGCTTCATACCTGTTGACTGCTGGAATGAACTAAGGGGAGCAATGGGGATAGCTTCAGGGAGCCATGCTAATGGCATCCCAAGGTCCTCACAGCCTTTGCCTCTGCATCCAGAGGTGAGAAAAGGCCCTGACAGGCAAGTTTCTTCTCAGTAGAGAATGGTAAATAAGTCAATGTGGTTGGCAGCAGGGTGGCTGGGATTGGAAAGGGAGCCCCTCTCCCATTTCTCAGTCATTTTGGGAATCTGAAGGAGCCATTCTTTCCAGGAGAGGGCATTGATGGAGGAATTTAGGGTGAGCAAGGTACCCAAACTGGCTGGAGTCTGGAAAATCAGACTGTCCACCTCATTGTGTGTTATGGGTTGAGTCTCTTTCCTTCTGTGGATTTGTTTTTCCTTATGTAAAAGGAAGGGCTTGTGCTAGTGGTCTCCATCCTTCAACGTCTTGGTAAAGTCTGGGGACTAGCAAAGCCCAGGAACCCAGTACCTTCAGCCCATGGCTCTGTTCTCTCCTGGAAGGTAGAGGGTTCCATGTTCTTCCCAAGGATTTTCAGGTTGCAAAGCGTGGAGCAGCCTGGGTGTTGGTAGAGATGGAGGGAAGCCAGGTGCTGCGGTCTGAAGTATTTGGGGGTTGACTTCCCGGGTGCCCAAGGGAGGAGAGCTTCTATTTAGGGACAGAATGAGGTCGTTTGAGACAAAGCCAGATAAGACATGTTATCTTTGGTCACCAAGAGCCATGTCAAGTGCCACTGTGTTGGTGCTAGGACAGGGACAGGGGCATGGCTCTATAGCACATGAATAGGCAGCTCAGTGTCTGCCATGGCCTTTATGAGGGCCTTGATTATGTGCAATTTCAAGGTTAACACAAACTGCTCTGTGAGGGCTGAGGGTAGGAACATCCTCCTCATAGTAACCTGGTGGAACTGCTAAGTAACCCAAATGATCTACTACTTAGGCCTTAAGCCTGGCCACATGAAATTTCCTTCACGTCATCGCCAGTTCTCTGGGGGTCAGTTTTTCCCCTTTAATACAGGCACACACACTTGTCAACTTTTGTTACATTATGGTTCCTCTGTCCTTGACAGTTTTAGTTCAACAGCTGTGAATGCTCAAGTTTAATTCTTGCAGGGTGTACACACAACCGTGTGTCCATGTGCGTGTGGACACAAGCGAGAGGTACACAGGCTGTCCCTGCCTATTTTGCCACACTATTCAGGTCTTCAAGGAACTGGTGTTTTTGGCTGAGCCTTCTCCTCCCCTCCTGTGTACTCTCTCTGTCCAGTCTGGGTCACTGAGAACCCTGGAGTCCTCTGCGACTCTGACACATCTTTAACCACAGTGGCCTTCCTGATGCTTCTGCTTACGTGGCTCCGGGACTGCTGCCACCACTGCTTGTTGGGTGTTTTCTGGGCTGTGTGTCCCTGCTTGTGTCTGCAGCTGCAGCCTGGCTAGTTGCTCCTGCTCTTGACATAAGGCCATACCAGCTAGCCCCTCCCCTGGCAGCCAGCCTCCTTCCGCCACTCAGAACTGTTATGCTCTTGCTAACATGTTGCATTGTTTCTATGACCAAACTTGATTATTTCTGGGGCTCTTCTGGCATTGGTCCAGGAGCCCTTGCTCCTTGCAGCCCTTGGTGTGGCCTGTGTTGTGATGTCATTGTCATTAAATCAGTGGCAAGTCCGCTCAGGAGATGGCTGGTTGATACCGCATGGTCTGTCATCACATAATGCTGCAAGTCAAGGGTGTCCCCTGTGTCTCCCACATTCCTGGGTGACATTGGGTGGGTTTCTTCACCTGTGGGAGGCAGTGCCAGAGTGATTAGGCTGACTGGCTCTGGTTTCTATTCTGCCTCTACTACCACATAAACTGGGAGGAGTGGCACACACCTATAATCTTAGCATTGTAGGAGGCTGAGGTAGGAAGATTACCAATTCTAGACCCTGCATCAAAAACAAAAAAAAAGAGTTGGGATGTAGCTCAGTACAAAGATCCTGGATTCAATCCCCAATATTGCAAAAAAAAAAAAAAAAAAAAAAAAAAAGTTGTCTAAACACTTAGTGCTTTAATTTCACCTTCTATAAATTAGATATAGTAATCATATCTACCTTGTAGGGTTGTAAGAATTAAACAAGAGAACACACTTATATAAGGAGGCTGAAATAGCCTCTGGCACTCAATAGACATTCATTTATTATAGTCTACTATTTTATTCTTTGTTACATTTTCTCATCTATTCCTTAGAGATATGTTCCCTGAAGTAAGCTTGTTGGACCAAAGGTTAAAAGGATTATGTGGCCCTTCTAATGTTTTCACAAATCTCCCTTTCATTCCTTTCAGCAAGGCCTGAACAACAGCTGGTTGCTTCCTCTGTCTTCCTGCACAGAATATGCTACATTTAAAGTACAAACTGTAGAAGATGAAAGCCATGACCTACTCTAGCTCTGGGCTGCTGGGCCTCCTACTCGCCCCGCCTCCTCTAGGCAGTCCTCCACCCCGAGGTCACTCCTTGGCTCCACAGCACTCTTTCTTTGCATATGCCCTGTGCTGCATGGCTCTAATCATTTGTGGTTGTGCATATTGACATATTGTATGACATATTGAGATATTAATTTATGCTTTTCTTGCTCACTGTAATTGGGTATTTTTTCCCTTTCCATTCCAAAATGGCAGCTTAGGTTTTATGCTGCAAGGTATTCTGGGCCCTGGACTCTTGGGGTATGTAGAGCTGCTTGTCAGGATTCAAGTTCCAGCTGTTGAAGCTCTCAGAAGGGTGATAGGTGGTAACTAGGAGTTGGGCAGAGATGCCTTAGGGACCTGTTTCCTTCATTGTTGGACCCTGAGCACACAGATCTGTGTGAGGCATGTGTTAGAGGGAGCAAGAAGGCCCATGGGTAGGAATCAGTGTGGAGATCCTGGCCAAAAAGTGGTTTATGAAAAAAGGGGGAAAGGGCGGTTAGACTTGGGGCCCAGGAATTGTCCTGCCCCGGCCCTTGGGTCTGGTAGGCTTGGGGGTCTGTGTGCTGGGGGCTGGGTGGGACCTCACTCAGAGTCATCCTTGTGCCAGCCTGGCCCCTTGGTACAGGTGATAGTAGTGGTGACTGGAGAAGGTGACTGTCCCCTCAGCAAGGACCAGTAACTGTACAGAGAAGGCCTCTGTAACTGCCAGAATGTGCTCCTGGGCCCACTCAAGCCTTGCTCTCAAGGACAGCTGCACAGTAGTCTGTGGCCTTGACAGCCCCCAGAGTGCTCTGGGTCTCTATCCAGGACCCAGGGACCTCTGCCTTTTTCCCTGGCTTGGAGAAGCTCCTCCTGTCACCAACTGCCTGCCGCTTCTGCCCTTCTCAGAGGCACACAGCTCTGCCTTCCTGCCTCCTGGATGCCACATCACCACTTAATGAGCTGATGCATCCCAGAGGACAGACAGGGCTTCTGCAGGCAGCCCCTAGGTAGGCCCTGGCTGTGCCTAAGGAAGCACGTGGGCCCTGGGCACCATCCTGGAGGGGATCACGGTGGAGGCACAGATGAAAAATGACACAAGGATAAAATTCAGATTAATATCTCAACCAATGACATTGTCAACCCTGGCTTTGGCCATTCTGGTAGACATTTCATAAATTCGCTGATTGGTCTGAATGAGTCTCCTGACATTACAGAAAGAGGGGGACTCTGGTATCTTTTATTTTGTTCTGTTTGTCGGGGGGCAGATGATTTGGGAGAGTCTAAAGCTCCATACACAGAGGTGGAATTTAGCTTCCACCGCGCAGGACTGCCGTGGGCCTGCAGGTCGGTGAGAAGGCGTCTGATTAACACCGCACCATCATTTCAGCTTCTCAGACGGAAAGATCCTTCACCTCTCTCCCGACAAAAAACCCCTCACAACTTCATCACTAAACTGCAGTCAACACTGTGTGGGTTTAAAAGAACAGCATGAAATCATTCATCAGGCATCTGCCCAGCAAATCGGGGTCAGTTATTCCTAAGTCGTTTAATAGCTAATTATATGCTGCATAATATAAAAATGCAGCGAGGCTGCATTAAGAATAAATCCAATTGTTTGTGAGGCCTATTACAGAAATTCAGGTTTGGCTTTCTTTCACTTTCAGTGACTGTATTGAGGCTTTTGACAAGTGAACAACCCGGAAATAGAACTGCTGTTTTCATAAGAACCCTGCTACCCTTGGTGCCCATTTTCTCCATCTAAGTGCAGCAAAGTATGGAAATATTGCCATGCTCGTTGGTGCAATTTTCCTACTGTGATTTTTTTTTTCTGTTAAAAGCCCCAAGAGTGCATTTCTGTACCTACTTATTTGCCACTGTCAAAAGATAGCAAAATTCACAAAAAGCTCTGCTGTCAATCCTCAACAAATATGCAATTATTTCAGGCTGATGTTTTAAGAAAAAAATGATTTTTATGGCAGGAACTTGCTTCTCTTCTGAGTGGAAGTGGGGTAGGGAGTTCTATGGCTTATAGCTGTTCTGGTTCTCTGGGGATCCCCAGGAAAACCTGCTTCAATGCACAGAGGTACCTTGCTCCTAGCAGGGCCCCCATGAATGCAGTGCTGGCTTCTGTTCTTCTTTGTATCCCTAGGTGATGGGGCGCACACAGTAATTTCTCTCACAGTGTCATAAAGCCCATCATCCTAGGATGCTATACAGAGGCATGGGGCAGTGAATGACAGCCGGGCTTGATGGGAAGGAGAAAACGATGATCTTGTCCCTCCAATAATACTAGAAAGATAAAGGAAAAGTAAGTGGTAATGTTCTTGAAAGATAAACAATTGATACCTGTCTGAAATAATTGATGGCTGAGGTCCTGCAGACCGTGGCCTTGATAAAACGTCCACGAAGAAGCATGCAAACTCTACCTTCTTCCTGTATTGCGTGGCTTTCCTCTTTGAGGATCAAATTAGAAGTACTGTTTGCTGAAAGGCAATATTCTCCCCTCTCGGCTTGTGAAAGCAGAGCTCCTTGTCTCCTGGGGAGACTTGGTTTGGCTTTCATCTTGATATTGAACTTAAGCCTCGTAGTCTATAATAAATGCATGTACCCTTGGCTTGTCTGATAAGAACGCTGCACCTGCCCTGGATGGTCCCTTCAGTGGAAGGACCAGGAGTGGGCTTGCCTGATTACTTGAACTCTGGTATTAATTAACTCAGATCTCTCTCTCTAGTTTGAAGGGTCCTCTGCGGGATTCTTCCTAGAGCGTATTTGCTTGCTCTGCCATCTTACCTGAGTGAAGAACCACCATTGTGAACAGAATTGAATTCCTGGAGGAGGGTGGCTGCCTGCAGTTCCACCAGGGCTGGAGAGCAAGGCTGAGACAGCAGGCGGAGGCTATGGGGAGCCTGACATCCTGAGGTCAGCTGGGTGGGGGAGGACTTGCTCCATGCAGCGCTCACCAGGAGCAGCAATACCAGGTGGCCTTGAGAGGTGGGTAATGAGTTCCCCAGTATGGGGGTCGGGGTGGGGCGCACCATAGCTAGAGCTGGATGAAATGTTGGGAAGACCATTTCTTAGTTTGTACCACTGAGTCAGACAACATCTGAACTTGGTGACCTGCTCATCTGTCAGCCCCCATAAGAGGTCATTTATTCTTGTGACCACTTTGCTTGCCCTTGCTGTTCCTGTTAGAAATACCAGGGAATTAATGCCCCCTGCCCTGTGGCCCTCAACCAAGAAATGGTGGGTACACATACTTAAGCTTTCACATCCTTTAGCAGGGCTAAGTAGGCGCGGGTGTTTATACAGGGGCCACCCGGTTTCTTCCAAGGGAATTAAGCTTCAGGGGCCTACACAGGTGGCTGCCTGGACATACCTAGTTCACTGAGAGCCTTTGTGGTCACCTCTTCCTGGGCTGTACATCCTGCCCTTGCACTCATTTTTTATTTACTCCCCGAATAAATTCTGTATTTTTACCTTGAGTCTATTGCCAACTAAGACAATGGCTGCCTGACCAAGCAGCACAGAGGTGCTGGCCTGACACTGGGGCAAAGGTGGATGAACATGGCCCTAAGCTCTCTGAGACGCTACTGAGAGACGTGTGTTGGGTTCTGATGAGACCAGCAGTGATTATCCGATAATCTCTTGCCTGCTGTTCTCAGACTCTTTGTCTTCACAGCAGGGTCCAATCGGGCCACTGCCTGCCTGCTGCTCCCTCCCCTCTGCATTGCCCTGTGTCCTGACATGTGATGCCCTGGCCTGGTGTGTCACGACCCACCTGTCTTTGCCTTCTGCCTTTTTGCTGTAGAACAGAGGGCCCCAGATTCCTTTCAACAATAATCGAAGGTGCTCCTTGGCCAACTTGCTGCTTGCTTCTGGGCATCCCTGAAAGGGGCTCCCTTGCCTATTCCAAAGACTCTTGACTGTTCTGCCTGCCCTCACGTAGCACCCGAGGGGATATTGAGGAGGCTGCAAGACCAGAGGGGCACCTTTCTGGATACTGAATTTTATTATAAGTTTATGGGTATGACCTCCTAGAGACAAGACTGCATGTGTTCTATCTAACCTGGTTAAGACTGAATTTATTTATTTATTTAAAAAAAATTTTTATTTTATTTTTTTGCGGAACCAGGGATTGAACTCAGGCTCTTGCACTTGCCAGGGAAGTGTTTATTTCACTAAGACTGAATTTAGATTTCATCCTGTACCCCTTCTTTCCTGAAAAGCTTGGAATTCTGATTACTGGAAGGCACAGGGCTAAAAGCTCATGAAGTCGCAGGTCTGAAAGTGTTACCACGTTTATGAAAATCATGATCGAGGCCTGCTTCT
Source organism: Ctenomys sociabilis (assembly GCA_004027165.1). Taxonomy (NCBI): domain Eukaryota; kingdom Metazoa; phylum Chordata; class Mammalia; order Rodentia; family Ctenomyidae; genus Ctenomys; species Ctenomys sociabilis. Next base: position 5,173 of record PVKA01049144.1, on the reverse strand, counting down.
GGGTGCTTCATAGCACAAACCTTCTTGAGCCAGCTTCTTATTCAAGGCCTGGAGAAGAAATACTTGAATCCAAAGCTGTGACTTAAGTGAAGTTGTAGATTGCCTTTGGCTTTCATCTGAATGCTGTGTAGATGCATACGTCCAGCCACTCCCAGCTTCTTCCAGGGTTTCCAAAGTGAGGGTCCTGTACTTCCAAAGCATCTAAAGAGAGTCCCAGGCTTGCTTGTATCACTGTGAGTCTAAACCTCATTTAAAGAGTCCATGAGCCTTTAAATGATATTTAATGTTTCATTTCCTTTCAGGCTGGACGAGTCCCAATTTTTCCTACTAACTTGTTCTTGCCTATGTTTTTCTTTTTTCTTACCTATGTTTTCTACATTGTTTGTTTGGAGGATTATGCCTGAACTTCTGTGCATCAAAGCTGTCCTATTGGGGAAGGACGTTTTTGTTTCCAAGCACTTTGTAGGCTTCCAGTCACCTGCTAGAAGGTGTCCAGTAGGCTGGTTATTTTCAACCAGTAAAAACAGTGTAGAATTAAAGTGCATGCCAAAAAGAATTTACTTAAAGTCTCCTTGATCTTTAAAACTTTTCTATTTTTGGCCCTTGTGTGGGCAGACAGGCCCCACTGTAGACATAACTCTTTCACATTTGATCAGAAGTGACTTTTTTCCATATTTCTACAGAAATTTCACAGTGACTCTTAATGGCTGTGCTGATTTGCCAAACCAATCCCTACTGCTGATAAAGGAGAGACTTCCTATCTTGGACTGTTTAATGAACACCTTCATGAATAAAACTTATGCTTTCCTTAACTTATTCTTTTAACATACAGGCCAGATGTTTATACTTGGATCAGCAGGCAGAGATGTTTTTCTGAGTTTTGACAAATATCTCCATAGGATATCCAAAAGGGCAAGTCTGTGCACTATAATGCCATCCAGTGGGTTCTCTTCCACCTGTTAGATCCAGGCACAGAACAGTCTAGAAACATGGTGGCAAACCTATGGCATACATACCACATTGGGCCCCCAGAGCCTTCTCTTGGCCCAACCTGAGCCAAGTTGCCCCAGCAGCTAAGGATTCAGGTTCAACTGCAAAGTTGGCACTTTATAAAAAATAAGTGGGGTTTGGGTTGCAGTTTGGCTACTTGGTCTATAAAAGTTTGCCATCACTGGTCTAGAAGGAATCTGGACTCCCTCTTATTCAGAACTGCAAAAGTCATCTCCCCTTTTCCCAGGAAGGGTTAGAAAGGGTGTGGTTTGCTGAACAACCTATTTGCAGGCCACCTAACCAGACCTAAGACCTTGTGGCCCAAATGATGGTAATGGTGGGCATCGAGTAGCTTTGGGGTTAGGCTCTGGTGTCTTATTTTGTTTTTGGCAGTCTCAGCCCACCCCGAGGGTGGGGCTGACACAGCAGGTGGTGCTGGGGAATCAAACTGCAGTCCCTGAGCCTGCCTGGGCTTGCCTAAGCAGGAGCTTCAGACCACTGAGCTATCTCGCTGGCCCTGCACTCTCTTACTTGATTTAGTTATCATAACTCTCCGGAGCTGGTATGCATTGCCCCGATTTAAAGTCGACAAAACAAGTCTCAGTTTGTGAAGTAACGTGGTGACATGCTTAGTGTCTTAGTTCCTCTTCTCTCGCTGCTGGGACAAATACCCGACACCCAGAATGAAGGAAGGAAAGGTTTATTTAGCTCATAGTTACTGGAGGCTTCAGTCCATATTCAGCTGGGTCCAGGCAGAGCAGCACAGGCAGAGAACAACCTTTCAAGGTGGTAAAGAGCAAGAGCACAAAAGGAGAGTAGTGCCAGCTCAAGCTGCTAGCTTCTCTTCCCTCCTTACACCCTAATGCAAATCACCCGCCCTGGGGGCAGCTGCAGCATCCACACCCACAATAATCAATCACAAACTCCAGAAGCTGCTCCAAGACTGCATGTGGCTTTGGAGGGACACCTGTACACAAACCATAACAGTAAGTTGCAGAGGCAAGATTGGAACTTAGGTCTGCCGAACCCACAGCCCATGTCTTCAACTGTTCTACTATATATTTAGTAAAGTATAGCCATATAGGATATGCGTAGGATGAATTTGCACTGTTTCGATCAAGTTGTGATGTGTAGATGAAACAAATATTGTGAAGATCACAGGCCAGTGATTAGGCAAATGTCTGAGAGGCAAGTGACCCCAAGCCCATTTATTGAAAATCGGCAACACCATGATTAACCTAAGGTGTTAGCTTAGAAAAAACAACTCATCCACAAACATCTTTTATCTTATAAGAAAAGCAAATGACACACATTTGCCACCACTGTCATAGACAGTTTCAGTGTCCCTTTGGGGATAAAGGCTGTGTCTCGGTAGTGGTGGGGCAACTGGTGGTTAGATAGCATCCAGGGCAGCTTGATTCAGTTTAGACCTAAAGACCCATCCACATACTGATATGGAGCATGCCTAGCTGGAGTGTGTGTGTGTGTGTGTGTGTGTGTATGTGTGAGCTGTCCAGCGTGAGTTAATGGTGCTTAAATAGTGAACATGATCCAGTTGCTGGAGTCCAAGAAGTCTTCCTGAAGGCGGTATTATTCAAACTAGAATTCAGTGCATAACATTCACTAGATGAAAAAGGCAGGGGAGCCCATTTTAGTAAAGGAAATGGGATGTGCAAGGGCCCTGTGGTGGGGAGAGTTTGCTGCTTCTGAGGAAGGAAAACTGGCTGCAGCACAGAACAGGAACCTTGCGTTTTTCATCCTCACTGACAGTGGCTTCTGTGAATTAACAGGGTAGAGATATAGGGTATGCACTCCCTGTGGAGGGCTTAGGGTGGTGGTGTGCACAGGCAGTGGGTGGATCCTTAGAAAGTGTGTGGGGTTTGGTACACTGGGCTCCTCGCTCATTGTGCCCTCCGCAGGTCATAGAGGTCAGGATGCTGCACGTCATACACCAGACTCTTGCAGCTCTGGTCCTGGACACAAATTAGGTTCTATTGGTGAGATGTAGCACATAAAATCCGGGCAGGAGAAGCATGGCAGAAGCCTTCTCCCCGCCCCTTTAGGCTGACTTTTGATGACAAACATAGCTGTACAAATTGAGGATTCTCTGTGGCTGCTCTGCGAGTCCTTTCTGTAGCCTCCTGGCTGGGGGTGGGGGGACGGTTGCAGTGGCAATAGTCACAGCAGTAGTGGCCTCAGGGGTCAAGGGTCTGTGCTGGTGGCCCATACGGTCAGTCTGCTTGCTCTGGGAGCCTCTCTGGGAAGCAAGCATGGACAGACTCCTCAGGCCCTCCCAGGGATACCCTGAGCATCTCATTCCCTATATTCCACCCCTTCCTGTTAAGGTGCAGTTGGTGCCCCACCATTCCATGCCTTCAGCCTGCTGGCCCCCTGCTGCTGTGTCAGACAGTGCCCAGCCTCTTTCCAGAGGTGCCTGAGCCAGTCTTGCTCCTGGTGAGAGCTCTTTATAGCACCTGAGGTGGCTACATGTAGATAGGATCAATGTTTAGGGTGAAAGTGTTAACGTCCTAGAGCTGCTTTCAGCCCTAGAGCATAGGACTTTGTGGTAAGTCCAGCTTCACACCCTGGAAGGATGCTTGGGGGCTCGTTCTCTCGCCTGCATTCTCAGGGGGAGACTGAGTACCACTTGCCCACAGCAGTAACTTGCCATTACACATGCTGCTATTTTTTCTCCTTTCCTATCTCACTTCCTGGACCTCAAAGCTTGTCCCAGGTGTCTACTCCCCATTCCTCCCTCCTTCCATTTTCCTCTTTTTCTCCTCCCTCCCTTTCTCCCTTTGTTCCTTCCTTTTGTGTTAGTAGGACTTGAAGCCAGGGACTCACACAGGCTGAGCAAGTGTACAGCCACTGAGCTACATCCCCAGCCCAAGAGATTTCCTTTCTTTGCATTTCAAATCTAATCTAGGTAGAGAGGCATAAAAGACTAAGTTACATACACAGCGATTGATGCTTTTTAACAAAGTTAAACTTGTATTCCAGGCATTCACAGTACATTGGTCCCTCACTTATCATGGTGGTTTCAGACACCCTGTGATAAGTGAAAATCACTGAAGTAGCAACATCGTCTTTTAGTATTTATATATATTTTAAGGCCTTATAAACCCTCCCCACACTCTTATAAACCTTCCCCTCACTTTTAAAAACACTTCTACTGTTCTTAGCCATTTTTTAAACTGGTAAACTCGCATAATTTTAACAACATACATATACCATACTGCAAAATCCTGCGATACAGTGAAAAGTCTGCTATAAATAATTTAGATTAATATTTTTTGAGGCCACTGCAGTACATTGAACTCCATAGAGACAGTGCTGGGGCAAGTGAGAGCTGGATGGGCACTGGGGAACTCTGTACCTAGCTGAGCAAAACAAGTAAATATGGGCAAAGGAGACTCTAAGAAGCCAAGAGGCAAGATGTCATCCTGTGCATTCTTTGTGCAAACTTGCTGAGAGGAGCCCAAGAAGAAGCACCCAGATGTTTCTGTTAACTTCTCAGAGTTTTCTAAGAAGTGCTTAGAGAGGTGGAAGACCATGTCTGCTAAAGAAAAGAACATGGCAAAAATGGACAAAGTGGGCCGAGGAGATGGCTCAGTGGAATAAATGCTTCCCTGGCAAACGCAAGGGCCTGAGTTCAATGCCCAGTTCTGAAAAAAAAGAAAAAGACAAGGCTCGTTATGAAAGAGAAATGAAAATTTATATTCCTCCTAAAGGATAAACAAAAAAGGAGTTCAAGAATCCCAATGCACCCAAGAGGCCTCCTTCGCCTTTCTTCTTGTTCTGTTCTGAGTATCGCCCGAAAATCAAAGGAGAATATCCAGGCCTCTCCATTGGTGATGCTGCAAAGAAACCTGGAGAAATGTGGAATAACTGCAGCAGATGACAAGCAGCCATGTGAGAAGGCTGCAGAGCTAAAGGAGAAGTGTGAAAGGGACCTCGCTGCCTACCGGGCTAAAGGAGAACCTGATGCAGAAGAAAAAGAGTTGGCAAGGCTGGAAAAAGCAAGAAAAAGAAGAGGCCTAGGAGAAGGAGGAGGAGGAAAAGGAGGAAGAGGATGAGGAGTATGAGGGAAAGGAGGATGATGAATAAGTTGGTTCTAGTGCAGTTTTTGTTTTTTTCTTGTCTGTAAAGCATTTAACCTACACAACTCCTTTTTTTTTTTTTT
>PVKA01049142.1:0-13412 GCA_004027165.1 Ctenomys sociabilis | reverse complement strand
GGGTCTCACTATGTATGCAGCCCACATTCACAGTGATCTTCCTGCTTTTTGCCTCCCATGTGCTGGGATTACAGGCACGCGCCACCACGCCCGGATTGCATCACTGGCTCAGCGCACCCAAAGGTGGGGCCGGCGTGGCTTGGGGAACCAGGGATCGAACGCTGGTCCCTGTGCTTACCTAAGCAAGCGCTTAGTCCGCTGAGCTATAACTTTATGTTAAATCTTGAAATAAAGACTTATATTTCTTTTTTTAACTCATTATTTTGATTGAACATCAGTAATTGCATAGCAAATTGAAAATTATAGACAAATATTGAAATGTGATAGATGTAGACAGAGTGAATTTTAGAAAAATATTTCTGAAATGAATACATAATAGATTAATAATCCATTGCACATTGTAAATAAATTATTTATAAACTTAAATTAATATAACAATAAAAATTGTCTAAAATGAACATGAAGAAGATTTTATAGATCAGTCATATAATAGTTCACTCTGCCAAAATCAAGAAACTTATAATCATTTAATTAGAATTCTCAAAGTAAAAGGGGATAGACAATGAATATTTAAAGATTTAAGTTTTCTGAATTTAGTTAAAATTATAACACATTTCCAAGAAAAATGAACCTTTTGCACAAAAAATATGAATAAAATCATACCAAGATACACAAAAATGAAATTCACCAAAACTAATTATAAGGAAAAAAAATCAATAAAGCATATACATAGAAAAAATTTTAGCTCTGGAAAAACAAAGTTTTTCTTTGTCTTTTACACAGAAACACACAAATGTGTGTGTGTGTGTAGATATATATATATTACATATATATTATATATATATATTATATATATTATATATATATATATATGAAAAAATATGTCTACAACCTGACAAAGATTGATAATGTTTTGTGGAAATCTTCAATGACCTTTTAAATGAGTTCATCAAATATATTTTACATAATCCTGCATAACTACCATTTTGAGAGCTCTTTATTCTTTTTTTTTTTTTTACTTTTTATTTTATTGAGAAACAAATAGAAATGAGACAGTTTCAAAACTGATTAATAGGACAGTTTCAATAATTAATATATTGTACATTGTTATCTTCTTAGTGGTTATCCATAGTACAAGATGCAGATAGGATATCCTGTCCAAGCACTATTAGTACAAATCCAAGTAGTTGTCTATCTATCCTAACTATTCTGCATATACAGACACAAAATGGTTCTTTCTTTGTATCCTTTTTTTTTGTTTAGTCTTGTCAGAGATGGGTATTCCATTGGCATCTAGATACTATAGGTCTGTGGATTCAGCAAAACAATCCAACACAGTCCAGCAGTCCACAATCGTAGTGGTTTATCTGAAGAACTGGCAATGTTAGAAGTTATTATATTTTAAATTTAATTTAATTTTATTCAAGAACAAATAGCAATGAGATAGTTTCAAGACAAATTAACAGGACAGATTTGATAAATTAATACATTGCAAACTGTTTTCATAATGTTTTGGTATCGTTTAAGGTGCATAAATGGTATTATACTTACAGACATTATTATAGCAGATGTCTCTAATCAGTGGATGAAGAGAGTGCAGCTGTTTTACTTATCTTATTTTTTATACCTGAATTATACCACAGGTTCAATAATTAATACTTTCTACCTTGTTATTTTCCTAGTGGTTGTCCATAGTACTAGAGGCCGACATAATATCTTCTCCAACAACTATTAGTGCAAATCTTGCTTCTCATAGAATTATGCAGAAGCACAGCATATTTATCCCAACTGTACTGTTTATACACACACCTCATGATTCTTCCTTTCTATACCCCTTCCTTTGTCTACACCTCTCAGAGATGGGCGACACAATCCAACACAGTCCAGCATTCCACAATAATAGTGAGTTATCTGAAGAAGTTGTTGACTCTAGCCATTTACAGCGCAACTTATTATTATGGCCCCACATTATTTACCTCATTTTTATACTTTTCTGCTGGATGGTTAAGACGGAGATAGAGCAAGACCTATATACCAAAAGATGTAGTTTTTGTTTCTGATGAGGTCAGTGAAGTCCTCTCAGGGCTTATCTTGTGATTCTGTACCTTACTCTGTAGATCCTTTGTCTGTGTCATCCATGTGGATGAGTCACGGCCAATGCATGACCAGTTTGCTCTCTGTGTCAGAGCCTTAGGGAAAGTTTTCTCTCCATGTGACTCTCGCCAGGAACACTATATTCCTCTGTGACTCCATAATCTCCTTGATCAGAAAATTAGGGGCACAACTGAGTTTCATGATGTTACAGTATAGGTTCACCTATGTCCTGAGTCTTCGCTGACCTTGAAAGGCTAGGGCCAAAATGTTGGCTGGCCTTGTGGCTCTTCGATTTCTCCAATTTTGATCTGTGAACTTAGGTTGTTAACCATCCAGAAGAAAAGCTGATTAGTACCTTGCAGCATGTGCCATTCAGTTTGCCCTAACTATCTGACTCAGGTCTTTTTAGTTGTTGTTGTACATTTCTATTTGTTTTTCTTCTTTTGACTTCTTATACTACGGAGACTATATTATATTTGCACATGTGTGTCTGGTTTATTTCACTTACGAGTATATGTTCAAGTGGCATCCACTTCAATATAAATGCTTCAAGTTTATCATTCTTAATAGCTGAGTAATACTCCATTATATAGAGTATTACTGTTCAACCATTCCTCATGTGATGGACATCTTGGTTGTTTCCAAGATTTTGCTATCACAAATTGTGCTGCTATAAACATAGGTACACATATCACTATGATATAATGTTTTCAGTTCCTCTGGTAAAATTCCCAGTAGGGAGATAGCTGACTTGAATGGGATTTCCAGTCCTACTCTTTTGAGGAGTCTCTACAATGGTTGTACCAGTCTACATTCCCACCAGCAGTGGAGAAGTGTTCCCTTTTCCCCACAACCTCACCAACATTTGTTGTTGGTTGATTTCTTTATGACAGCCATTCTTTCTGGACTGAGATGGTATCTCAGTGTTGCTTTTATTTGCATTTCACAGATGGCTAACGATGTGGAGCATTTTTTCATATATTTATTTGCTTCTTTAATTTCGTCCTCTGAGAAGTGTGTATTCATCTCAGATGCCCATTTCTGAATTGGGTCTTTAAATCTGAGGCCCCTGTTATATCTTTGTTCTTTATAGACAGCAGAACTTTGTCTGATTGCTTATTAATTAGGATTTTTCAAAGTTTTGGGTTGTCTGTTCACTTTGTTGACAATTTCTTTTGACGTGCAGAAGCTCCATAAGAAGAGTTGATGCCAGTTGTTGATTCTTTCAAGTGTTTTCTGTGCGAATATATGTTTGTTCATGAAGTCTTTACCTACCCCTATGTCTTCAAGAGTTCCTTCTACTTTCTTTTCTGGGAGATTGAGTGTTTCTGTTTTAATGTTTAGATTGTTAATCCATTTTGACTTTAGCTTAGTGCATGGTGATACAACTGGGTCAAGTTTTAGTTTTTGGCATGTAGAAAGCCAGGTTTTCCTGCACCATTTGTTAAAGAGGCTGTCTTTCTTCCAGTAAGCTTGTTTGGCCCTTTTGTCGAAGATCAGATGGCTGAGTGTGTTAATAGATGCCCCTACGTGTTCTAATCTATTCCATTGATCTTCTAGTCTATTTCGTTGCCACGTTGATTTTATCACAGTGGCTTTGTAGTATAATTTCAAATCAGGAATTGTGATGCCTCCTGCCTTGTCTTTATTGGCCAAGATTGTCATTTGTGGTTCCAAATAAATTTTAGGAATGATTTCTCTAGGTCTGGGAAGTATGTTGGTGGAAGTTTAATAGAGATTGCATTAAATCTGTAGAGCAATTTTGGGAGTATGGCCATCTTTATGATGTTGGTTTCTTCCTATCCAGGAGCATGGAATATCTTTCTGTTTTCTGAAATCCTTTATAATCTCTTTCCTTAGGGTGTTGTAATTTTCTGTGAAATGATCTTTGACTTCCTTGGTTAAGTGAATTCCAAGGTATTTCATTTTCCGTGGGGCTATTGTAAAAAGTATTGTTTCTATTGTTTCCCTTTCAGTGTGCTTGTTATCTGCATAGAGGAATGCTATTGACTTTTGAGTACTGACTTTGTGTCCTGCTATGCTACTGAATTTGTGTATCAATTCTGGTAGCTTCTTGGTGGAGTTTTTTGGATCTTCCAAATAAAGAATCATGTCATCTGCAAATAATGATAATTTGACTTTTCTACCTATTCTTATTCCTTTTATTTCTCCTTCTTATTTAATGGCTGTAACTATTATTCCAGAACTATATTGAATAGGAGCGGTGACAGAGGACATGCTTATCTTATACCAGATATAAGAATAAAAGATTACAGTTTTTCGCCGGGCGTGGTGGCGCATGCTTGTAATCCCAGCACTCGGGAGGCTGAGGCAGGAGGATTCTTGTGAGTTCGAGACCAGCCTGAGCTACAAAGTGAGCTTAAAGCCAGCCTGAACTGCATAGCGAGACCCTGTCTCAAAAAAAAAAAAAAAAAAAAAAAAAAAAAAAAAAAGATTACAGTTTTTCCCCATTTAGAATTATATTAGCCATTTAGTTGCTATACATGGCTTTTATGAAATTGAAGTAGAAGTCTTCTATTCCAATATTTTGTAGGACTTTGAACATGAATGTGTGTTGGACTTTGTGAAAATCTTTCTCTGCATCAATTGAGATGATCACGTGGTTTTTAGATTTCAGTCTATTAATATAGTGTATTACATTTATAGATTTTCGAATATTGAACCATCCTCACATCCCTGGGATAAATCCTACCTGGTCCTGGTGTATGATCTTCTTGATGATTTGCTGTATTCTATTTGCCAGGATTTTATTGAGTATTTTTGTATCTATGTTCATGAGGGAGATTGGTCTGTAGTTCTCCTTTTTGGTTGTGTCCTTCCCTGGTTTTGGAATCAGTATTATACTTGCTTCCAGAAATGATTTTGGGAGGACTGCTTCCTTCTGAATTTCTTGAAGGGTTTGAGGAGTGTAGGGATTATATCTTCTATAAATTTCTTGTAGAATTCAGCTCTGAATCCATCAAGACCTGGACTTTTCTTTGTCAGTAGGCTTTTTATTATATTTCATATTTTGTTGGCTATTATTGGCTTATTGAGAGTTGTTGTATCTTCTTGGTTCAGTTTTGGTAATTTGTACCTTTCTACAAATCTATCCATTTCATCTGTGTCTTCTATTCTGTGAGCACAAAGATTCTCAAAGTAGCTATTGACAATCTTCTAGATTCCCACTGGGTCTGTGGTGATTTCACCCTTTTCATTTCTTATTCCTTGTATTTGAATTTTTTCTTTCCACTTTTTCATTAGGCTGGCTAGAGGCTTATCAACTTTATTTAGTCTTTCAAAGAACTAACTTTTTGATTTGTGGATTCTTTGAAGTGTTTTCTTCATCTCAATTGAATTAATTTCTAGTCTAATCTTTATGATTTCTTCCTGTTTTAGCGCTCTGCATTTTGTTTGCTCTTCTTTTTCTAGTTGTCGGAGGTGCAACATTAGGGTGATAATTTGTCCCCTTTTTGTTTTCCTAATGTGTGAGTTCATAGCTATGATTTTTCCCTCTAAGAACTGCTTTAATTGCATCCCACAAATTCTGGTAAGTTGTGCATGAATTTTCATTGAATTGTAGATATTGTTGAATTTCTTGTTTATTTTCTTCTTTGACCCATTGATTGCTGAATAGGGTGTTGTTTAATTTCCATGAATTTAGCTGTTTTTGCTGGTTTCTGTTGTCGTTTAGTTCCAGTTTCATTGCATTGTGGTCAGATAATATGCATGGGATAATTTCTGTTTTCTTGCATATACTTATGCATGACCTCTGGACTAGTATGTGATCTGTTTTGGAAAATGACCCAAGTGCACCTGAAAAAAATGTGTATTCAGCTGTGGTTGGGTGGAACACTCTGTATATGTCCACCAGGTCCATTTGTTCCAAGCTCTGGTTCAGTTCTGCTACTTCCTTGCTATGTTTTTTGTCTGGTTAACCTATCTTTTTGAGATAAGGGGGTGTTAAGGTCTCCTGTTAAGATTGTGGTCTTAGATATTAGGTTTTTTATGTCCATTAAGATTTGTCTTACATAGTTGGGTGCTCCTGTGTTTGATGCATGGATATTTATGAGTGTTATATATAGTGGCCTTCTTTGTGTCATATGATCATTCTTGGTTTGAAGTTGAGACTGTCTGAGAACAGAATTGCTACTCCTGCTTTTTTTCTGAGGTGCTGGGGCATGTAGTATTGTTTTCGATTCTTTGACTTTGAGCCTATGAATGTCCTTTTGAGTTAAGTGTGTTTCTTGTATATAGCATATTGTTGGATTTTGTTTCCGAATCCACTGTGTCAGTCTATTTCTCTTAATTGGAGAATTGAGTCCATTTACATTGATGGCTGTAATTGAAATGTTTTGACTTATGTTTGTAATGGTATTTACTTGCTGTTATTTACTCCTTTGTATCATGTGTTTAATTGTCTGTCCTGTTTAGTGGGTTCCTTCTGTTCTCATTTGCAGAGTTCTGGTCATTGTGGTCCCTCTCTAAAACCTCCTTCAGTAGCCTGTGTAGGGATGGCTTTGTCATCAAGAAATTCTTTAGTTGTTCTTTGTCGTGGAAGTATTTCAGTTATCTATCAAACTTGAAAGAGAGTTTTACAGGGCATAATAGTCTGGGCTGGAATTTGTTTTCATACAGGACTTGAAGAACACTGCTTTATGTTCTTCTTGCCTTCATGGTTTGTATAAAGAAGTCAGCTGTAATTCTGTTGGGGTTTTCTTTGAATGTGATCTTCTTCTTCTTCTTCTTCTTCTTCTTCTTCTTCTTCTTCTTCTTCTTCTTCTTCTTCTTCTTCTTCTTCTTCTTCTTCCTCTTCTTCTTCTTCTTCTTCTTCTTCTCTCTAGAAGCTTTCAGTATACTATTCTACTATTCTTGTGTTGGATTTCTGGGATTTGACTATTATATGTCTCGGTGTGTTTTTACTTGGGTTGAAGTTATTTGGTGTTCTGTATGCTTCGGTTACCTGAATGTTGGTTTGTTTCCTCATATTTGCAAAGTTTTCTGCAATTACTTCTGCCCGTATCCTTTTTATATCATTTGTATTGACTCCTTTATTCTCATTGATGCCAATTAATCTCACATTGTTCATCCTGGTGTCATCTTGCATGTGATGGATTATTTTTTCCTGCATTCTCATTGTTTTTAAGAGATCCTTTCTAATCTTTTCACTAGCTGCACCAGCATCCTCTAGATCTGAAACTCTGTCCTTGCTTTCACTCAAATTGTTTTGTTAACTCAAATTGTTTTGTTAACTTTGATATTTTTAGTTCTTGAATATCTATTTGACTCTGCTTCATGCGTTCTATTTCTTTTCTGTCTTGCTTATTCCAGGATTCCATCATATTTCTGATCTCCTCTATTTTTTTTTTTTATCCATGTCTTCTTTAGAAGCAGTTACTAATTCTTTTACTGAAGGGTTTCTTCCAAATGGGGTTTCCTCCATATATTTCTGGACTTGTATCTGTATTTCAGATGGTATGATTTTAAAGAATTCTTTTTTGATTTCTGAAATTATTTCTGCTTTGAGTTCCTCATGACCTTTCTGCTGTTGTTTCTCTGCTTCAGATGCTGTTAATTCATATATTTCAGTTGGAATAGTGTTCTCTACACTTGTTCTGAGTGAGTATTGGGTTTCCCCCAGATATTTATGGATTTGATTCTTTATTTCAGATGGTATGTATTCACATATTTTTTTAAATTTCAGGCATTATTCTTGTCTGAGTTCCTCTATATCTTTCTGCTGTTGTTCCTTTGCTTCTGTCTCTTAATTCATTCATTTCAGCTGAGCTAGTGTCCTCTGAATTTATTGTTGGACTCGAGACCTGAGATTGCATTTTTGTCCTTGTCTTTGTCATTTTGTATAGTACTGACCTCTGACCTTTGGTGTAGAGCTTTGGTACAGCTATGGCCTTAGTGCATAGTGAGATTCAGGTGCCAGTCTATTAAGTTTGAGATTATCCAGTTATGCCTGGCGTAGATATAGTTGTTGTGTTCAGTTCCTTTTTGCTGCAGCTCCTGTGATTCCCCTCTGTTGGGTCCCTGGTTAGGGGAGCACTGGGGGCGCAGAGTCACTGCCTCACAGTCACCAGGCTGGGCGGGGGTAGATCCAGTGCCAGGAGAGTCACCAAAAGTTCTCGCTCCTGTGGTGGGCTTGGGGGCAGTGGCTATGGGGAGTTGCCAGGAAGGTCTGTCTGAGGTGTCTCAGGTAGGTCTCTGGGTAGGATGTCTTGGGGCCTGAGGCTCTGGATGGTGCAGAGCATGCAGGGAGAAGCCAAAGGCTCTCCCTCAGACTCACCACACACTCACAGAGCTTTGATGCCCAGGGAGTCGGGGAAATTCCCACTCGCTCGGCGGGCTTTGGGGCAGGGTATCCAGGGAGTTGCTGGTGAGTGGGCCCTGAAGTGTCAGCTGGTCGCTCGCTTGGGGGGCTTGGGGGCGGGGATCTGGGTAGCACATGCAGGAAGACGCAAAAGGCTCTCCCTCAGACTCACCACACATTCACTGATTTGGGAACCCAGGCGGGTCGTACAAATTCCCACTCACTGGGAGGGCTTGGAGGAGGGATCCAGGAGGCCATGGGAGTGGGCCCCTGTGTCTCAGGTGGGTTGCTCTTGCTGGGCGGGCGTGGGGCTGGATCGAGGAGTGTAAATGTGCTTTTTTTTTTTTTTTTTCGGAACCGGGTATTGAACTCAGGACCTTGCGTTTACCAGGTAAGTGCTTATTCTACTGAACCATCTCCCTGGCCCGATCTCTTTATTCATTATCCAGGACCAAACAGCAACTTCTCTTGCCTTCTGGATTATGGTCTTTGTTATTTTCAATATGCTATGTCTGAAGGTATTAGAATATTTGGAATTTGTCTACCTGGAAAATATTTTACTTTTAGTTTTCAAAAGTTATGTTTGCTAAGCATAAAATTCAATGAAGAGAGATTTTTTTTTCAGTTCTTTGAATAAATAAGTCTAGTTGTTTTACCCACTTGCTCTCTCTTTTTTTGCTAATGTGGAATAAGATGCTATTTAATTTTGTTCTTCCAAGACTTCCATTTCTTTAATATGTATTTTGTTAATGTGATCAACTTGGGGTATGTGTTTCTGTTAGGTTTATGCCCCCCATATGTTCATTCCTGAACGCTGGTACTTATGAATGTGGCCTTACTGTGAAATAGAGTTCTATGTAGATGTGATCAAATGAAGCTGAGGTCATACAGGACTAGGAGAAGCTTAAGCCAACATGACTGATAAAAAGAGAAGAGACCCAGGCAAAGACACACTGGAGAACATCATGTAGAGAAAGACAGGAATCAGGGCAATAATATCTTCAAGTCAAAGATTGCAAGCATATCACCATAAGTTAAGAAAAAAGGTATGGAAAATATTCTGACCCAGAGTCTTCAGAAGAAACCAACCTCAGCAACAACTTGATTTCTGGACTTCTAGTCTTCAGATCTCTGTGAGACAAGAAACTTTAATTATTCTACACTTGCTACTTCAATACTTCCTTACAGCGGCCCTAGCAAATGAGTACTGTGCAATCCCTGAAACACAATCTGGATTGCTTAAAGTGTAAGTAAAGCACTCTTTCTTTATTTCAGGGGCTGGCTGTAGCTCAGACATAGAGCATGTTCTTAGTCTATGTGGGGCCATGGGTTCAAACTCTAGTACCATAAATAATAATAAGTAACAAATAAAGTGTCTTTATTGTATAAATTACTCTTTTTTTTTTTTTTTTTTCCAGAACTAAGGATTGAACTCAGGCTCTTGTGCTTGCCAGGCAAGCACTTATTCTACTGAGCCATCTCCCCAGCCTACTCTTGAGGTTTCCAAGATTTACAACTGAACCTCATCCTAACACTTCAAATAAATTTTGTAAGGAACACCTTAACTTTAGACTTGCATGTTTAAGAGTTGTTTTGGGGGCCCAGAGATAGCTCAGCAGAGTAAGCACCTGCTTGGAAAGCACAAGGTCCTGAATATGATCCTTGATCATATTCAAGAAGAAGAAGAGGAGGAGGAAGAGGAGGAGAAGGAAGAGGAGGAGAAGGAGGAGGAGGAGGAGAGAATGGTTTCCTTATATTTTAAGCAAGTTAGAATCAATATTCTAAATAGGCAACAGTCAGCTGAGTAAATGACCAGGACCTCCTGACTCATCTCTTCCAAAAAAAGTCCTCGTTCTTTCCATGTGCACTTGCCATGTGATTTGTTTCCCCACTAGATCAACATTACATAAGTGGGTATATTTGTAATTTTATTGATGGATCATAGTTTTGTCACATATTATAGCTATCATGTGATTTTGTACCTGCTTTGTAATTCATTTACTTTTATTTCATGGGATTCTGGATTATAACTTCTTTAGGTAATCATAAATGGTCATCCTTGTTTATCAGTTGCTTATGACTTGTCTTGTTTACATACTGTTTTTATTAAGATGATGATAAATTTAAATTGAAAATACAAAAGATTATGATGTTTATTTGATGGGGCATTTTACTTTTTCATGCAGTCTTTTATTCCTATTTTGTATATGCTGCATCTGCTTCCTAGTTCTTAACTTTATTGGTCAAGCTCCTTGCTCTTTTTTTTGACCTGTTTGACTTGATAGACAACCGTATTAGGGAAAATAATGATAGAGTGTCCTCTAGTGGACCTTGATACAAACAGCTTTAAAATGGGTCTTTTTATGAAATTAGTTCATATTTAGAAAATACACATGCTTATCAATAAATCAAAGGACTCCACCTGCCAGTAAAAGACAATAGGTTGGCAGCTGTTCTCAGGACATGGAGGACAAGTTTCCCTGGGACGTTTGGCCTCATCCCTCTCTAGAGGCAACATTAAGCCTCTTCTGCCTCAGTTTCCTCTCCTGTCTGTTCTTCCACTGGTAAAGACGCTTACTTCTGATACATACATACAGGGATTGTGCAGTATTGGTTTGCTAGGACTGCTGCAAAGAAGCATTGAAGTACGAAGTTTAGAATAATAGAAATTTCTTGTCTCACAGGTATCTGAAGACTAGAAGTCTGAAATCAAGCTGAAATCTTAGCTCTTGAGATAGCCCTTTCCCGGGTGAGGGTGGCCATGTATGGGAATTGTCTCGGTAGCTCACCTGAGTGTGAGAAGGAAAGACTTTCCCTTTGTGATCTCATTTCTGATCTTTTCTTGTCATTTTGTATTTTTTTAAGACATGTTTCTGCCAAAGAGAAGAGAAGGAAGAACTCTGAACTGTCCTTACCTTTCCCCCTATCCGACAACTAACAAACTTTAAGTTGAGCCTATAGAAAATGAGCATTTGCTAATGCCAAAGACAGGAAGCATTGTTTGAGGGAGAATCCCCAACATCCTGTTGTCAATTCTGCACACAGCAAGTTGTCCTCAGTGTGCCACTCACAACTGAAGCCCCTTTTTCCTAACCCCCTGGCTTGAAGAGAGTGGCTGTTGCTGGAGACTGATTGTGCATGCAGGGCTGGAGCAAGGCCTGGTCCAAGAATAAAGTGACCAAAGGTGAACCATGTGAACAAGCTGCTCCAGTCCAGAGAACACTGTGTACCCCAGGCAATTCAAGGGAATGGGTTGCTAGGCAGACGGCTGTCCTGTGACATCACCCTGCCAAATGTATAAATAAATGTGATGTGGTTGAGCTATTCCTTTCCTCCCACCCAGAGAGGGCTCCACCTGATTCCGGCTTTCTGTATCTTGTCTTCATTTCTTTACCTTCTTGCCATCCTTCAGGATCCTCACCCTGAGAAGTCTGAGAGACATGTGGGCTGAGACTCTGTCTGTCTGTCTGTCTGTCTCTCCCCCCTAGGCCTTGTTCTCATCATTTATGTGTGTAAGGGAAAGAAAGTATTTTCACTGATGTGTAAGTTGTTTTAGCGGAATGATGGGTATAAGTTTTAACCTGTAAGCTTCATGTGTTACAGACATAGAAACAAAAAATTTAGAATGGATTTTGAGTAAAACTTAGCCTTGTCTTGCTGTTAAGATTGTGAAGAGGATTATGTAGGCATCACAGATGTCTTGGATATTTCTTTGCCCTAGCACCCAGGGTAGGACTTTTCCAAGCCATTACTTGATACTGTCTTTTCTCTGGAAATGATCTCTTTTGTAGGCTGGCAAGTGCTCCATACACTTCCAATTTACCCTTTGATATTTTCTTCACTCTCTTTCAAAAAATTGGGAAGTCACTGTGGTTCAGGCCTCTTGATTACTGGTTAAACTGTGTTAGCAATAATGCTTCCTTGGGCCTGGGAGTTAGCTCAGTAGAATAAGCCCTTGCCTGGCAAGCACTGGGTCCTGAGTTCAACCCCAGTACCACAAAAACAAAACAAAACAAAACAAAACAAAGAACTAATAATGATAACACGTCCTTCTTTAAACATGACTGAAATCAATTGCAGTTTGTGCTTTTGGAAACACATGTTGGAGTTAGGAGTAGGAGTTTCTGGGGAAGGTAGGGTCTGGGTCAGAAAGGGTGGCTAGTCCAACCCAGCTGATCTTCTGGTTACTCTACAGATAGCAGCCACCTGCTGAAGCAAGTCACCTTGGGGGACACCTTGAGAGAATATAGTAACTAGTAGGGATTAAAGCAGACACCTCTTGTGTTACAGAGGGGAATCGCAGTGTTGAGTTCTCTTACTCCTTTGGAGTAAGCACTGGAAATTGTTCGACCTTCACATATTGAGCAAGAGCTGTTTAATATTTTCTGTATCTGCACATGGCCTGCCTACCCCCAGAGGCAAAATGGAACACAAGGGCTGGGGATGTAGCTCAGGGTCACAAGCCTTTGCCTGGAAAAACACAGGCCTGAGTTCAATTCCTGATACCAAAAAACAAAAACAAAATAGAACACAGAGGAAAGCATTGATTGTGATACTATTTGACAACTAGAACTGTACTTCAGAGAGAGGAAAGGTGGTCAGAATTACCTTATGTTCAGATTTTCTTTGTGTCAAGAGATAATCTTTATTTCTATTCAAAATATAAATGTAAGGCACAGGAAAACCAAGCACCTGTGGTCCCTCAGGCACAAACAGATGCATCAGCTTGAGGCTCCCCTCCCTTGCCCTTCTGATCCTTAAGAGTGAGGCTTCTACATCAGCCATAAATGAAATCTGTCCTGGGCAACAGCCACCCTGGGCTGATTTTGTTCAAGCTCCTCGAGGATGGGATCACTTACAGGAAGTGAATGGAAAGTTTGGCACTACCCTTTCCCATAGGTCCTTTTCTCTCAGTGACCTAACACAGATCAAATAAGAGCTGGGAAAGTTTTCAGGTGACCCTGATAAGTGCACGGAGGCCTTTTTTTTTTTTTTTTTT
>PVKA01049141.1:0-13413 GCA_004027165.1 Ctenomys sociabilis | reverse complement strand
CTATCTATCTATCTATCTATCTATCTATCTATCTATCTATCTATCTATCATCTATCTATCTATCATTCATCATTCTTTTTTGTTACTTTTTCCCCCTAGCTGTTTAAGACCAAGTTAAAATGAGACTTGTGTTAAATAAAATTTACCTCTCTGTATACAGTATCAAGATCATTAACTTCTGTGGGATTACTTTTGTGACCATTCATACATCTTCTTAGCTCCTCTGTCAGAGTCATCTGCCAGGATGGATCATGGCCTTTGTTGGCCATGTAGCTTCCTATGGAAGAACGGGAGACATTTTCCTCTTTGGTGACTTTTCTTTTTAATACATTGTACATTGATTGACTCTTGTACTGGGATCTAATTATCTCCCTGCTCAGGAAGGTAGGTGAGTCACAGAGCTGTAGGAACCTTTTAGAAAGGTCCCTTCTTGTCCTAGGATCTTGTTAACATTGTAGGACTAGAGTCAACATATTGGCTGTTTTATTAACTTACATTTTTCAAACTTTGATCCCTAATACTCAGTTGTTAGAAACCCAGGAGGTCAGTTATATCAATGTTGAGGTAGAGAAAGTAGATTTAACTATCATAATCTCATCTGGATACCAAATACTTTGAACATAAAGGATATCCAAAGAACTGTTCTTATTTTTAAACAGGAATAGATATGATTAAAGAAAAATTCTTAAACTGTCCTACTAATGAGTTTTGAAACTGTCTCATTGCTATGTTTCTCAATAAATTAACAAAAAAGAAGAAAATTCTTGCAAGCTTTTAAGAGATAAGTTATAAAGTTTTTTTGGAGAAAGTTTAAAATCAAGAGTAAACATGACACACTAGTGTAACAGTCAAATTGTTATTATGGGGGTGATTATGCACCTGAGGTGTTTATTGCAGCTCTGCTGGGATGAAGAGCCCACTGGCTTTGTGAACTCAGAGCCAGTACTAAAAGGATGGAATTTTTAAAAAAGAGGGAGATAATCTATTTGTAAAGAATACAACACAGATGGCATAATGCTGTCTCAAAGAAGGTGTGAGGGGTTTGAATAGATTTTTGAGTGTCCTTTGCCTCAGTCCTCCTCCTCTTCCTCTTCCTCTTCCTCTTCCTCTTCCTCTTCCTCTTCCTCTTCTTCTTCCTTCTTCCTTCTTCTTTCTTCTTCTTCTTCTCAGGGTCTAGCTAAACAGTTTAGGCTGGCCTTGTGCTCATTTTGTAGTGCCACGCTGGTCTCAAACTCACAGAGATCCTCCTGTCTTAATCTTCTGACTCCTGGAATTACAGGTGTGCAGCCCCATGCTAGGTTTTGGGCGACATGGTGGGTACCTGGGGATCCAGGCTAAGAATGCACAGCGTGTGGGGCTGGAGATCAAACTCTGGTCCTTGTTCTTGCTAGGTAGGTGCTTATACCTCTGAGCTATCTCTCTCCCTGGCCTGAGTCTCTGGCTTCTTTTATGAGGTTTTGGGGGTAATGTTTCCCTCTCTGTAACTTGTTATGACCTGATTGTTTCACTTGGCTAGCTTAGCTAGATCCCAGGCCAAGAGAAATTGAGCCATCTGTCATTTTCTATGTGCATATTCCCAGGTGGATTTTGTTTTTCTTTCTCTTGCCCACTTATCCTTTTCAGAGCTTTACCTCTGGGATATATAAGTTGATTAAGAGGAGAGTTATATATAAGGTTGAGCTAGTAATTAAGTAAGGGAATATGTCAAGTAATGTAATATATATATATATATATATATATATTTACATGTAAGTACATATGAGAATAAAATATGTGCACATACATATGTGAACATATATTTTATGTATTAAATAAGAGTTTTCTGTTCCATTATGTAGCCCACTGTATTGTTCATCTCACCTGCATTTACTGGAGGTGTAAGGGTCAGCTAACTTGGTTAGGGTACCTGCTTTCTTGTCTTTTTAATTGCTCCCTCCAGGAAAGCTCTAACTCTTGTTAGTCATGATAAACCAGAAAAATGAAAGTTCTTACTCTCTTCTTTCCCTGCCTACTACCCCTACTCCTACATTTAGGTTTGTGTTATCATCTGTAAAATATACTTAAATCTCTACCAATTGGTCAACTTTGTCTAATTAGAAGACATTAAATGACATCAATAATGTATATTTCAACTTATTATTTTAAATAAAATGCATTTTAATTAGACTGTTTATGGATATACTTACAGGTTATTAATACCAAATCATTAATCATTAGAGTGATATTGTTCATGCTGTACATTTAACTGATAGCACAACTATATAACAATCATATGAGTGAAAACATGAAAATGTATATTATTTGGATGGATGGCTCATGTTGAATAGACTTGAACACTTGAGTATAAGTAGGTGGAATCCAAGTGAGGGAAAGCCAGATGTATGAGCCTGAAAGATTTTATCATCATAAACAACATGAGAAAATAATCAGTATGATAAGATGTTTTCTTTCTTTCTTTTTTTTTAACTTGTGCCTGGCTCAGCCTGCCCTGGAGATGGGGCACCAGGGATCCAACCTTGGTCTCTGCACTTTGCCTAAGCTTGCTTAATCAGGTGCTTTAGACTGCTGAGTTATCGCACCAGCCTGCTAAGGTATTTTCTTAAGTTTCAGATCTTTGAAGGCCTGTACCCCAGGGAAGTGTAATTATATTAAATATACCATGAGATTGGCACTGATGAATGTAACAAATATATGGACATCTTTAGATGTAGTTACTTATTTTGTACTTTTAAAATACAATTTAGATAGTTTTACAGTTTAACTGCACTGACAAAAGTTAAAAAACATCTTTAGACCACTAACAAGTTAAAAAAAAATGTAGTGATCAGAATATATGTACAATATATGTGTTTCTCATTTAAATTTTAAATGGCAGGATGAAAATATACCAAACATTTTACCATTTTATATATCTAAGATCTTGATGAATATTGTACAAAAGAGAGCGCTTATTATTTTCTATGTGTTAAACATAGTCCTAAAATTCATTTGGAATCGAAGGAGGCCTAGAATAGCAAAAGCCCTACAAGACAAGAAAGACAAATGTGGGAGCATCATTATCCAAGACCTACAATTATACTACAAATCTACCATGATAAAGTCGGCTGGTATTGGGGGAAACAAAACACAACAGGCCCAAAGGTCAGTTGAACAGAATGGAAGAAGCAGATGTAACCCAAAACATACTCAGCCACTTTATCTTTGACCATGGAGCCAAACATGTCCACTAGAAGAAAGACCCTTTTCAATGAATGGTGCTGTTTTCAGCGTAGCTGTCTAGTGCTGTCTATACACTGAAGACTAAAACTAGACTAATGTCTATCGAAATGAACTAAAGTCAATATGGATCAAAGACATAAATGTTAAAAGGGAAACATTAAATTTATTGGAAGAGAAAAGAGGTAGAAATTTCAAAGATACAGGTATAAGTAGGGAATTTATGAACAAGCCCAGACTGTAAGGGAAATATTACAAAGAATCAACAAATGGTATCTCATCTTATTAAAAGGGTCTTATTTTTGGGTCTATGTCTTGTACCCTGAGCAACTACTTTAAAGACAACAACATATTAAAAAGGTTTTGCGTAGCAAAAGAAATCACCAACAAAGAGAAAAGACAACCCAAAGAGTGGGAAAAATTTTAGCTAATTATCCCTCAGACAAAAGATGTCTATGTAGGGCATATAAAGAATTGAAAAAACTCCAGCTTCCCAAATTCAAAGATTCAATCCAAATATAGGCATCTGAGATGAATACACATTTCGAAAATGAGGAAATATAAATGTCAATAAGCATAGGAAAAAAATTCAACATCATTAGTCATTCAAGAGATGCAAATCAAACAACACTAAGATTTCATCTCACCGTAGAACAAATGGCTATCATCAGGAAATCAACCAATAACAAATGCTGACAGTGTTATGGGAAAAGAGGAAATCATTGTGGAGATTTCTCAAAAAAAAAAAAAAACAAACAAACAAAACAAAAACTAGGTCTAGATGTCGCATTCCACCCAGCTATTGCCCTTCTGGGTATTTTTCTGACAAGAATTAAAAACATCATACTACAATCTCATATGTGTATCCATGTATATAGAAGTACAACAATAGCTAGATACTGGAAACAACCCAAAGACCTGAGGAATGGATAAAAAAGATATGATTCTTTTATACAACGTAGTAATCCTGAGCCATAAAGAGGATGATCTTGTGACTTTTATAGATACTTGGATGTGCCTTGAGACCATATTCATAAGTGAAATAAATCACACTCATATGAGTATCCATCATAGTGTCTCCCTTGCTTGAGAAACTGAAAGAGTAAACAAGGTCTGAGTTGTATAATTTATATTGTGAAATTAGAAAGAAATGGCCAACAAGTTAAAGGGACCAGGGTGGGTTTAAAAGGGAAGAGTAGTAGAGAAAAAGATGCAAGTCAGGAATACTATTAGTGTCCCTTAGGTTACTGTAAAGAGAGGTTTGTGCTAATATTGATAGGAGAAATTTTTGGGTCTATGTCTTGTACCCTGAGCAACTACTTTAAAGACAACAACATATAATGCATTAACTATTGTTATTCTCCTATTATTTTGTCATCAAATTTTTCATAAAATTAAAAAAAAACAGTGTATGTAAGATACAAAATCCTGACAGTGGAAAACAAAAGGAATTATCTTAATATAATACAGCATTTTCCCTTTTTAATCTAGTTAAGTTCTACCAGGACCGTCTGAGTGTCTTAAGAGAACCATATTATTTTGGATGTAGAAAGCTTAATATTTTAATTATAGACAACTTATACATAATAATTTCTTTAATAATGTTTGCTTGGATTTGCCACAGTAATACTCATGGATAAAAGCAGGCAAAATTACTCATCAGTGGAGAAAACTAAAGAAACTGCTTCAGGGAGCTGCTTTTTCAGCCACAGAAGAGTTGGGCAGTTTCCCAAGCCCAATATGTCCCCACTTATTTATCTTAATTATTTTAGATGACTCTTGAGAATCAAATCATAGCAGTTAGCAGTGTTAAGCTATGTATTGTCAAAGAAAAACCCTAAGTTATTGTATGCAAAAAACAATAGACATTTTACATATAAAATCAGATTTTGGGTCTTGACTAGCTAATAACCTGCACAAAAACATATCACCAACTTTAAAGACAGTTTTACTCTTACCAGTCAATTTAAATTAGCTTCCTGTTAAGCCACATGAATAAAAGCATTTGGGCAAGTATCGTGAACGTCTACCTGTCTATCAATTTAAGCAGAACATTTTTTACCTAAGTATTTGGAGGATAATATATACCTAAAAGTTCACATGTAAAAATACGCACATTAATTTAATCATATATAACTTTTATGTTTTCATGTTATCAAATCAGTTTTTACCCCTAAGCCTAGAGCCTACTGGTGATTTTTTAAAAATGTATTCAGTTGTTGCAGGGTCTCATTATGCAGCTCAGAGTTGTGATGATCTCCTGCTTTCAGCCTCCCTAGCACTGGTATTACAGGCAAGCAGCTCTACACCCAGACTCTGGTCAGCTCAGCTCACCCTTGGGGTGGGGCTGGCACAGCATGTGGTGCTGGGCTTTGAACCACAGTGCCTACTCTTGCCTAAACCTGCCTGAGCAGGTGCTTTAGTCTGCTGAGCTCTCTTGCTGGCCCCATACTTGGGTTTTTCTTAACCCTCCAATGTTTTAAATGACTTTGGCTATTTTGAAAATCTACTTAAGTATTTATTTGTGGGCAATTTAAAAAGTACTAGAAGTTTATAAGGACAAAAACAATAGGAAAAATGAAATCTTTTTCAGATCAAGAATACTCCTTGAAAAAATCTTTAGTGAAGCAGCTTCACATACCATAACCAGTTATTAAAACAGATTAAACAGGCAAATAAATAAACAAGCAACATGTGGAACATATAGAACAATTATTTTTAAGTCAAAGTACACTTTTAGATGTATTGGCCAAGTTGAACTACAATAACCTTTTTGTAGTTTTAGGCTTTTGGCTATAAGTAGACTAGGCACAACCTTCTCTAGGAGGTATAATAGCATTTCTTAGGTAAATCATAACAAATATCTCTTATAATAAGTTAGCACCAATAAAAGTAAGAAGGTAAAAGAAAGAAAAACCATTTTATGTCTTACAAGCAAGGACTGCTTATAGGAGAGTCCTAGGCTTTTGTTTACTTTAATATTGGAACAGATATTGCTACAGTATGGACTCTTTTGGAACTTCTTATTAGAGTTACCATGGAAAACTGCTTCTTTGATTATCAAGCTGATTTTTGTGTAAGTGTTCTCCCCAGAAATACAGATTATTAAGGTATGGTGTTGTGGTTTATACATTTTTTCTTTGGCAACCACGTTTTTCATTTCTCTGAGAATGCTCAGGTCAGGTATAGCGTCCAAAAATATTGGTTGATGCTTCTTTGGAGCTTGGGTTTCAAAGGTGTACGAGCTATTATGTATGCATTTTAAGGTAGTGAGAAAAAGCCAAATTCTGTATTCAGCTTTCTAATTTCAAAAATAACAAAAGGGGAGCAGGGATTCCTGCCCGTCTGCTTACTCTACCTCTTTATCTAAGGGCCTGTCCTGTCCAGCCCTGGCAGCAATAACTGCCCATGCTCAAGAAAGTATGATAAGAGCTGGACTGCAGCTCTTTCTGGTATCTGTGTTCTTTCTTGTTATTGTGGCCCGTGTTAGCTTATGCTAGGCTTTTTTCATTCCCGTAGTTAGCAAATTTCTGAGTGTATAACTCAGTTAACAGCCTGGGAATATGCTACAGAGAAAAATCTTGACAAGAAAAAATTAATTGACTAGAGACAAGAGAGTGTGGATTCCTGAAAACTTCTCTTTTTAACTAAAGTAGTCATCACTGTTGTAATAGCTCCACATTAAAACCAGTCAGCCTGCCCTGTTCAAGCACCATTCCCGGGAAAGGGTGGAAAGGAGGAGGTTAGTGTAAGTATTCTTCATTTCCCAGACCAATCCTAACAGTTGAAAGACAGACAAATTGGGAATAAAACTTTCCTAGGATGAGTCTCATTGGTCTGTAGTAGAACATGTCTCCAAACAAATGAGAAAAAACAAACAAACAAAAAAAAATTGTCAAGAGAAAGTTGTAAGGAAGTGTTTAGTAGCAGTAAGAGATGTTTATCTTCATTATACTTATGTTGAGTTCATCCAAGACTTATCATTCTCAGTCTCAAAAGACCAAGAGTGAGAAGATCAAAGGCTAAGACTGCTCCCTCACCAGTGGAGGATCAAACCAGAATGGAAAATTAAGCAAAACAGGCTCCACATTACCCTTCATGAGCATGGAAGGGGGATCCATCAGCTCAGACTGCCCCAAGGAAACGTGTCCTTTTATATTTTACAGAAGCAGCTATACTAGTGTTCCTTAAGTGGCTGAGGAAGACCTGTGGTTTTAGTCCCTACCCCTAGGGAAATAACAGAGGAGACATAAGACTATAAGGTCGTCTAGTCAAATACATACACATACACACAGCACAAATCTTTATCTTCCAAATAAAACCAATACTTAGCAAGAACATATTGCCAAAGGAAAAGGTAATAAGTTTCCCATTTGGAATTTACTTCCTATTAATCTCAGATTTCAGTGGGGCCTCCAATCATGTTGCTGGAATCTCCATATGAACTGAACTTGTGGTCCCACAAACTATACAGAACGAAATCATGAGAGAAAGGATGAAGTTATGACAATTTTATTGTCAATGGTACTAAGAGTAAGTTCATAACAGTCTATTATAAGGGGACTGTGAGTAGAAATTCCAGTCAGAGATCTTGGTCTTGCCCTTATATAGATGGGCAGCTTGTGGGATGGAGAGTCTGGTGGGCTTATTTCAAAGGCAAGCAGTTAAAAAAGAAATTTGCTATCATATTTTTAGTCTAGATCTGGGGCCAGAGATAGGGAGGAACAGTTAAAGCCTAATTTAAAGTATCCGGCACAAGAGTCTTTATATTTTTTTCTGGAAAGAAGACTCCTTATATCTTTATTCTTACCCACTCTTGTACTCTTGTTTGCCTATATGTCTCTAGGCTTTGCTTAGCTGTTGAATTAGCTCTTTACCTGGTTGGGCTATTTTCTTCTATCCAGTGCTACATTTAGGATACTACTGACTGCCTACTCATAATAACTAAAATACATCTAGAACCATTCACAACTGGTTAAAAGAATTAGTTGGTCTGTTCTCCCCTCACAGTTCCCCTTGGGTGGTCAAACCCTTGTTCTTATAAATATATATACATGCCATAAATCTCTCCTTTAATATATCTTGATTCATCTGTCCTCTGCATCTGAAAGAGCTTTTAGACACATCTCTGCATGTTGAAACTTCAGCAGTTCTTAGAAGTCTAGTTCATATGACATTTGCTTCATGGCTTCTCTTCTGATCTCCTGATAAGACAGAATGTTTCCATCTTCTGAATGCCATCCTGATGAAGTGTAAAGGTTTTGGATTTGCCTGGACTACAAATCTTCTCTCATTTTCTCAAATTTAACCTTTGAAAGCATCAGGCTTTTTTAACCCATTTTTCTTCATATGTGAAACAGGAACAGAGGCACCATTTATTGGGTTCTAGGGACTATTAAATATCCATTATTTAGTGTACACAGTGTGCCCTTAAAAATTATTGTTTTTATATCTTTTGATAATTATGAATGCATATAGTAGGTATTTATTTACAAACATTTGTAAGGGTGTCATATAAATAAATAGAAAGATTCAAAGTATTTTATCCTTTTCTTATTTATCCACCTACTACTTCATACAATGTAGGACACAATGCCGCATATATAGTAGGGGTTAAATAAATATTCAGCTGAATTAAATAAATGGTAATGCATATCTGTATTTATAATTTTACTTTATAAAAAAATAATTCAAGGAAAGGAAATGAAAATATTTACTGTGAATCAAGCAATTTGGCATGCTTAATTGTCTGAAGTAAATATTCTTTTTTAAAAATTATAATATGAACACTTATCTTTACACATTAAAACTGCCCGATTGAATAATGTTCACTATTGTCATAATGATGTACAATGGAGCTCTAGAATACATATATATATATATATATATAATTTTTTTTTTTTTTTGTAGAGAAGATCTCACTATGTAATTCAAACTGGCCTTGACCTCACTCTCTAGCACTCTGGTCTTAAACTTACAGTGATCCTCTTGACTTAGCCTCCCAAGTGCAGAGATTATAGGTGTGCACCACTGTACCTCATTTAGAATTTACAAATAGGTCGCTTGTATACTTAAACTGTCCATTTCTTCCAGCCCTTACCCATTACCATTTACTGTTTGTTTAAATTTATTTTAATTACCTTATGTGATTAAAATCAATACTCTTTTATTTACTTAGCATAATATTTTCTCAGTTTACCTACATTTCACATATGGATATGTATTTTTAAGAAGATTGAATAATATCCCGTGGTAGGAGACTATTCAATTTAATCTTATCCTCTGAAGATTGTTACATTGTTTCTACGTTTTGGCTATTGTCAATAACATTGCTGTGAATATAGGGATGCTGTTTTCTCTTCATAATCCTAATTTCACTCCTTTTGGATAAATACCCAGATATGGAATTGTGGGATTAGATGGTAGTTCCATTTTTAATTTTTTGAGAAAATTTCATTGTATTTTTAAAAATGCCTACAACTATATCATCACTAACAGTGTATGAAGTGTCAAATTTTTCCATATCCTTGTCAACACTTACCATTTCTGTTTTTAGACAGGTGTGACATAATATCTCATTAAGATTTTGAAATTTTTTTTTTTTTTGGCAGAACCAGGGATTGAACTCAGATCCTTGCGCTTGCCAGGGAAGCACTTATTCTACTAAGTCATCAGCTGGGCCCCCTCAAAAGCATTTTTCTGATGATTAATGGCACTAGAGAGTCATCAAAAGAACACTGAAGACAGCTTATAGGGCAGTCATAGTGACCAAATGTGATAATTTGAACACTGGTATAAATAATGCAGTAATTATAATCCATTGACT
Organism: Ctenomys sociabilis; assembly: GCA_004027165.1. NCBI lineage: Eukaryota > Metazoa > Chordata > Mammalia > Rodentia > Ctenomyidae > Ctenomys > Ctenomys sociabilis. The sequence goes on along the minus strand of PVKA01049141.1, from coordinate 3,371 downwards.
AAAATAGAAAAGCGTGAATCTATAATCATATATTGAGTAAAGCATAAGAAAGCAGAAGAACTATTTATGTACTTTTCAACCACATTGCCAGAAAGTATCATCTTAATATGGCAAAAGAATGCCTTTCACGTGGAGATGCTTGATTTTTAACTTTAATAAGGTGATTAAACATCAGTACAATTAGGATAATTTGGACTTGTGTGCCTTTGAAGAATCTAATGGAAAAGAATGCCTCTTTTGCCCAGTGAGCAACCCAAAACATGAATCTAAAAATAATAGAATAATAAAACAACTGAAATTTGGGAGTATTCAATAAATAATTTGTCTGTAATGTTTGAAATAGTAATAGTGAACAAGAAAAAACTTGTAATTTTTCCAGTTTCAGGGAGATTAATTGGAAGAGCCCCCCAAATGCAAACCTTGATTCTTTATTTGATTCTTTTGATATAAGGAATAAGAATGATGCACCTAGGAAAATACTGACTGAGGTCTGAGGTTTAGATGATAGCAATAACTTAATGTTAATTTCCTGATTTTGATGAATGTTGTCATGCCACATAAGAGAACGTTCACAGAAAATGCTGAAGATTTGCTGATGCCCCTGTGTTTCAGTAACTTTTTTTCCAGTGGTTCAAGAAAAAAGTTACTGTAATTGTAAGTTTCCTATAAGTTTGAAGTGTATAACAAGAGAAGAGAGGAAAAGTGGCACAAGATTTTGCCAGGAAAGATAGATGAGCAAAGCACAAAGGAAAAGGAAGAGAAATTATTTGGATCATGGAAAAAATTGGAGATGAGTATCTGTAGGTTTCTAAGTGGACAGTAATATTGGGTGATCAGTCATGCTGAAGACTCTTGTCTTTCTAGAAACAATGTTCTTGCTCAGGTGGAGAAAGATGGGTAATTAGAGCTAAGGAAAGGTAAAATGACACAGGCCTTTAATTTTCATTCTACTCTATCTTTTATGGAATAAATCATTTTTCCTCAGGTCCTTGGGAGAGGGAGAAGAGTCGTGAGTTATCAGAAGAAACAAAGTTCCTTCCAGTTCAGAAAGGGATTATTTTCCTGAATGTGTGCACCTACAATATTTAAATGGCAATGAAATATCCATCTCTGACAAAACTAAACAAAAAGAGGATACAAATACAAATACACATACAGAAAGGCAAGCCATGGAGTTGAGATATACAATACTAGATGGGGGGTCTTTACTCTTCTTCACAGTAAATATTTAGAGGAGGCAGTGTTTCTTGAATCAATATCTTTAAAATTTGATTAATTATGTACTACAACCTCCCCTTCCCTGTGAAACATGGAAATATTCATGGAAGTATTTTAATATAAAATTGTGCAGTGTTTTTAACTTATTCTATTATAATATAAATTTAGGGCTGCTAGAGCAAATGGGAAAATGTAAACAACTGAACCAAGGAAAAGTTGTGAGGAATTCTTTGCATACTTGCAACTTTTCCATAAGTTTGTAATTTTATTTAAAAATATAAATAAATGTTAGAGAAGTAGGAATGTAAATAAATATTGGCAGAATAGAAAATATTAGCTTGGCTCTGTAAGGTAGACTAGTCACTAGAAGGTCAGGCCGGGAGAAAGGAAGGGATCATGAAGGTTTAGATATTTACTTCTGATAAGTTTTACAGTCATAGGGTTATATAAAGTACAGTCATGCAAACTCAGGAAAATACTGAACTAAGAGATTACTGGCTTTGAAGCATCAGGCAGCACAGAATTTAGAAGCAAATGAAAAATTTCTTACTGTGACTTCTACTGGAATCAGGTAGAGATATAAAGACATTTAATTGCATGACATCTCTAGAAACAGATGTCGTAGCTAATAATGACTACTTGATTATCCTTGTGTGTGTGTTTATCAAAGCAAAGCTAAATCATTTTGAGATAATATAATGGTCTCATGATATAAGAAGGACTTAAAAGTATGTTGAAATCTTCAGACCCTTCCAGAATGTCTGTAGGAAAGAGAATAGCAAATATAGGTCAAATGTAAGAACTTTGGAAGATGCTAAAGAAAGGAAAACTTGCATGAATTTACGGTAGTTGGCACTGTGCAAAGATGGAAGATGCCAAGGACTTGACATAACAATTAGAAACTCTTTTAGAAGTCTATTAACATTTAGGCACTAAATTTCTAAAAAAAAAGGCCTGCTAAAAATGAATCTGTCAATAATTGGATGTCCATAAGAAATAGTGAATTTTACTTATTTTATACATGCTTTTCACCTTAGAAACACTACAGAGACTAAGGATAAGAAGAGAAAGCATCAGAGAGGCTGGTTGCGGGAATTAAAAAGTTTAAACACAAATGAAAATTAGACATCCATTTTATTAGTGCTTGTTACAATTATGCTGCTGTTAATCATATTCGTGCATGCATATAAAACAGTTTGATTATATTCACTCACTCATTTCTCTCTTCCTTCTTGTTCCATTTTCTTCCTCTTCTTTAATAGTATCCCTTCTAATTTCCTACAATCTCTCATTTTTTTCTAAATTCCACCTTATCAGGGAAAAGATGTGATATCTACTTCTCTGATTTTGGTTCATTTTGCCTAACACAATGATATCCAGTTTAATCTTTTCCAAAAAATTACATAATTTCATTCTTTTTATGGCTCAATATACTCCTTCATGTACATATACCATGTTTTAATTATGCATTATTCATCAATTGATGAGAATATGGTCTGTGTCTCTAGTTTTGCTATTGTGAATTATGTTGCAATAAGCATGCATGTTTCTGTTTCACTATAGAATGCTGAATTTAATTCTTTCAGGACCAGACAAAAGATTGATATAGCTGGATAAAACATTTCTGTTTTCTTTTCCTTTTATTTTTGAGGAACCTCTATACTGTTTTGGTTTTTTTAGAAATAATTTTATAGTGTTTTCAGTAGTGGCTTTTCTAGTTTACATCTCCCTCTCCTCAAATGGTACAGAAGGGTTCTTTTTCCCCCTGCATTCTCATCAGTGTTTATAGTTGTTTTATACTTTTAATGATAACCATTGTGACCAAGGAGAGAAGAAACTGCAGTATACTTTTCAGTTGAATATCCCTAATAGCTAAAGATGATAAATATTTTTTCATATAATTATTAAATCTTTGTACTTCTTTTAAGGTACCAAGGATTGAACTCAGGACCTTGTGCTTGGCAGACAAGCACATATTTTACTGAGCTATCTCCCTGGCTTTGTACTTCTTTTAATAAGTGACAGTTCAATTCACTTGCCCATATATTGATTGGACTGTTTGGCATCTTTTGTTTTTTGAATTCTTTACATATTATTGATATTAATTTTTTATTGAATGTGTAGCTGATAAATATTTTCTTTCATTTTGTAGG
>PVKA01049140.1:0-13414 GCA_004027165.1 Ctenomys sociabilis | reverse complement strand
GAGGAATGCTATTGACTTCTGCGTATTGATTTTGTATCCTGCTATGCTAGTGAATTTCCTTATCAGTTCTAGTAGTTCCTTCATGTAATTTTTGGGGTCTTCCAAGTGAAGTATCATGTCATCTGCAAATAGTGATAATTTAACTTCTTCTTTATCTATTCTTATTCCCTTTATTTCTCCCTCTTTTCTAATGACTGTTGCTAAGGATTCCAAGACTGTATTGAATAGGAGGAGTGATAGAGGACATCCTTTTCTTATTCCTGATTTAAGAGTAACAGATTTCAGTTTTTCCCCATTTAGGATTATATGAGCTTTTGGGTTGTCATAGATGGCTTTTATCAAGTTAAGATAGAGTCCATCTATTCCAGTGTTCTGTAGGACCTTGAACATGAATGAGTGTTGGACTTTGTCAAAGGCTTTCTCTGCATCAATTGAGATGATCATGTGGTTTTTAGATTTCAGTCTATTAATATAGTGTGTTACATTTATAGATTTTTGAATATTGAACCATCCTTGCATCTCTGGGATGAATCCTACCTGGTCATGGTGTATCTAAATATCTTTTTTTAAATGCTAATTTTTTTTCATGTGATTTTTTTATTTTTATTTTTATTTTTTATTTTTTTGTCTTTTTGAGACAGGGTCTTTCTGTGCAGCTCAGGCTGGCCTTTAGCTCACTTTGGAGCCAAAACTGGTCTCAAAGTCTATTCTCAAATTTGTAAAGATCCTCCTGGGTCAGCCTCTTGAGTGTTGGAATTACAGGCATGCACCACCATATCCAGTTTTTCATGTGACTTTTGTCAGGTGAGCTAAACTGCCAGAGTTCACTAGACTCTGATTATGTAGTTATTAGAAGCAGGGTTGGCCCTAAGCAACACTATCAGGTCAGTAACGTACTCTGAGAAATCTTTCCTTCTTTCTTAGCAGTCTTACCTTCCTCACCCCCTTTGTATTACCTTCTAGTTTGGTTTACCTCACTTGTACAAGTTTTGTATCAGTGCACCCCCAAACACTAATCTTAAGGAGACCTAGGACTCCTTAGCTAACTTGCATTTGAAGAGGGGTTCCATGCAAAGGAGGCAATGTTTATCCAAAGGAATGAAGAGATAATTGTGAAATTTTCGGTGTTAGAGGGAGTAGGGAGCTTGTTAGCCCCATTCAAATCATAAAGCAGACTTTATGTATAATTTTCCTCTCTCAACTTTGAAAGTGTGTAAAAATCACACAGTAAACTTCTTAAGTATGTGGATAATTGAAGCCCTATGGATAGAGCTTCTGATTGAATTGGGTTAAGTTTGGACCAGGGCAAAGATTTTTTTAATTCCATGAGTAACTCTGTTGTGCAGTCAGTCATGAACAGGAGCTGTAATCTTAAATTGGCCTTTTGCTTGTCAGAATAGGTCAAGCACTACTTACTAAGTCAAATTATTACTCTTTTTTTTTTTTTTTTTTCAGAAGCGGGGATTGAACTCAGTCCCTTGCACTTGCCAGGGAAGCACTTACTCTACTGAGCCATCTCCCTGGCCCCTCAAATTATTATTTTTTTGTGGCCGACTGAGCACACTCTGAGAGGCGCGGCTGGCACTGCATGTGGTGCCAGGGATCAAACCTCAGTCCCTGCACTTGCCTAAGCTTGCCTAAGCAGGCACTTTAGACTGCTAAGCTATCTTGTCAGCTCCACTAATCAAATTATTTAAATATGAGATTGCCAAAAATTGAATATTGTATAAGATAATATAATATGAAATAGAAAAATGACAGTTTTATCAAATTTATTCAATACAACAATCAACTTGTTGAAATGACATCTGTCCAGGGAATATTTGGGGTAGTCAGTTATGTGAACAAGTGTGCTGCCTTAGTAACCTGGCACTTTACCAAACAGGTGAGTACTGTGGCTTGTCTGGTACCCTACTTCTAGACTCCTGGGGGAAATGGCCTGCTCCTGTTAGCCCCTTGGTCAGCTTTCCAGATGATGCACAGGAATGACAAAGCAAAAGTTAGTTCTGAGCTAAGGAACCAAGCTCAAATGATTGATGTACAGTGTCTGCCTTAGGTTAATTAGATCATTTTACACTGAGGATAAAAGTGTTTTTTTTTTTTGTTTGTTTGTTTGTTTGTTTGTTTTCTTTTTGGAGAACCTGGGGATTGAACTTAGGCCCTTGCCCTTACCAGGGAAGTGCTTATTCTACTGAGCCATCTCCCTGGCCCCGAAAAGGTGGTTAATAAGATTTGTGTTATGTATTTATATTTTACTTAGCACTTATAGGTCCAACATCTGTTAAGTTCCTTACTTTTACAAAGTTCCTTACTTTTACTATTCTCATTTCTGAGACAAAATTCTTGACTCTCAAAGTTAGAAGAGGAAACATTTATTTAGCTCACAGGTTGTAGAGGTTTCATCTGGCTGCAAGAGAGGGTGGATTTGGAGAGGAAAATAGTTCATGGTGGGTAGAAGGTAGCAAAACAAATGAGAGTCTTACAGTATCTTTCTTCCCCTTTTATACTCTGTGTGGGTTACTGGGATTAGGGCAGTGCCAAGCCAGTCATTAGACCAACTTAGGAATCATACACCCTTAATCTCAGCAATATACTATGAATCAGTCACATGTTCTACTTCTAGCCACCTATGAGAAAGTTCCACCTATGACCACATAAGCTTTAGAGGGATGTTTTGCAGTTCAGGCTGGCCTTGAACTCAGAGATGCTTCAGCCTCATGAGTACTGAGATTACAGATGTGCACCACCATCACACTAGGCTGTTGGGTCATCATTGCTTGACCTTAGTTTCATCAGCCATTCCATAACAGCCCTCTGCTATTGACAGCATAACAGAACTCTTATTACGATAAAGCTTTTTTTTTTTTATTTTAAAGAGAAAAAAGTTTTAAAACAAGGTAATAGGGTAACAATGGTTAAATTGCTGCATATTGTTGTCTTTCATCATAGTACAAGTTAGTGCCATTTAATTGTCCAAACAATATTAGCACAAACCTTTCTTTTCAATGAACTAAGGGAATTAGTAGTATAACTATCTTTAGTTATACTACTATTTCTTTTTCCTTCCTTTGCCCATTCTCTTTTCTTTTGAAGAGTTTGAGCATGGCTTGGTTTGCCTTTTTTGTATTTGCATGCTTCCGAGATGGTTCTGCAAAAATGTAGTCTGACAGAGATGGTCATTGGGGGTGGCGAAAATGATGAAAATATGTTATGTGCATGTATAAATCTACCAAAATGAAACACATTAATCTATATACCTGATAAAAAGTAAAAGAGTGAGTTGAAGGGGGCTTGCCTGTTAGCTCAGTTGTTTAAGTGCCTGCTTAAGCAAATGCAATCATGCTCAGGATACTGTGGTTTAATCTCAAGATCCTCATGCCTTACCAGACCTGTCCTTAAGATATCCTGAGCCAACCAAAAAAGTAAAAACATCCTGATCTTCAAAAAAAAAAAAAAGTGAGTTGAGAAAATAGACCATTTTTTTATTCAGCTGTTCTTTCTCTTGCATGTGCGAGGCAAGTACTCTCCCAATGAGTTACCTGGGTCTTTTTTAAAAAAATGTATTTAGCACCAGGTCTACATGGTCTCACTATGCAGATCTGACTCATAGTGATCCTCTGTTTTCAGCCTGCCAAGTGCTGGGTTATAGGTGTGTGCCACCATCTCTAGTCTTATTCACCATCTCAGCATGCTCTGGTCTGTACATCTGCCTAGGCTGGCACCTTAATCTGCTGAGCTATCTGGTTGGCCCATAAGACTTCTTGAATTGCCACAAAATTTCATTATACATATATAAATTTTTACTGTATTTGGTACAGGGTCTCACTGCAAAGCTCAGATTCAGTGATCCTACTGCCTTCAGCCTCCTCACTTTTGGGTTTATAAGTGTGCTCCACAAACCCAGTCTCTTTGGGGTCTCAGTATGTGCCACGTGGTGGGGCCAGCATGGCATGCTGGGGATCCAACCCTGGTGCCTGCCCTCTGCCTAAACAATTGCTTTAGTCCACTGAGCTATCTGGCTGGCCCTCCCTGGATATATATATATATATATATATATATATATATATATATATATATATATATATATATATATATATATATAGTGTATGTGTATGTTGGGGGATGGTCTCAGGATTGAATCCAAGGCCTTTGTACTGAACTACATATCAAGCCCTTTATGTTTCATTTTGAGACATAATGAAAGCAACTTAGGGTCTTACTAAGTTGCTAAATTGTCTAGACTGTGCTCAAACTTATGATCTCCCTATCTCAGACTCAGCAGAGACCTAAGCTTATAAATTATTTTCCCCTATTTTTAAGGAAAACCCAGGGTTGGCCTGATAGCTCAGCAGATTAAAGCACCTGTTTAGGCAGAGCACAGTGGCCAGGGTTTGATCCCTGCCGTGCCTTGCTGGCCCTGCCACCAGGACACACTGAAACCCCAATGAGACGAGGCATGGTGGCCTGCGCCAGTAATCCCAGCACTTGGGAAGCTGAAAATAGGAGAATCGTTGTAAGTCCAGTCTATGTAGTAAGACCCTGTAGAACCTGTAGACCTGTAGACCTGTCCTAAATACAGGAAAAAAATAAATAAATAAATAAAAGGAAAATCCCCCTTAGTGGAAAACAAGGTTTCCAGGGAGGGTATATTTTGGCAAGCTCCTTCTATAAGATACCTAGATGCCAGGCGTGGTGGCACATGCCTGTAATCCCAGCACTTGGGAGGCTGAGGCAGGAGGATTGTTGTGAGTTCAAGACCAGCCTGAGCTACAAAGTGAGCTTAAGGCCAGCCTGAGCTGCATAGTGAGACCCTGTCTCAAAAAGACAAAAAAAAAAAAAAAAAAAGATACCTAGAGATGACCATGTGGAATCTTAGTGATTGAACAAGGGAAAACAGGGTACATTCTGTCATTTCAGAGAAATTCCTACAGAAATAGGGTAATAGACACTAGAAAAACTAGTCCTGATTTGTATATCTTCTTTATACATATATTTTCCTTATAAATTGCTTGGTTACCAACAAGCCAATAATAACTACACCTCATCTGTCAACACTGTAAAGCTTAATTGATGTGTCTAAGGTATAATTTGGACTCACAAGATAGGAGATTCTATATATGGAATATGTATTAAGTACCTGATGTAGTTTAGTCTGATGGTGGCTATAATTGCATGATGTTCTCCATTACACATCTTGATTATTGTGGGTTCAGTGAGTTCAACGTTAAAAAATATATTTTTATGTTAAGAATGTATTTAACTCTGGTTAGCAAATGTTTGAGTATACAGAATAAATACTTAAGTTTTATTTTATTTTATTTTTTATTTTTGGTGGAACTGGGGATTGAACTCAGGCCTTTGTGCTTGCAAGGCAAGTGCTTATTCTACTGAGCCATCTCCCTGGTCCCTAATTAAGTTTTAGGCACACACACACGCACACACACGGTTGAATCCATGGCCTTCTCCTGTAGGACATTCTTATTTCCCCAGCCCCTTCCCTTTTTGAGAAAAATCTCACCAAGTTGACCAGACTTGGCTCGAAATTGTAATGTTCCTGGCTCAGCTTCCCAGAATGCTGAGATTACCAGGTATGCCACTGTGAGTAGCCTAATTAGTTGATTGTTTACAAGACAACATGGGAGGTTTTCTTTTATCTTTATTTTTTTTTCATTTTATATATTTGGTACAGGGTCTCACTAAGCTCAGATTTATAGTGATCATCCTGTTTTCAGCCTCCCCAGTGATGGGATTACAGGCATGTGCCACCAACCCTAGAGTTGGTTGCTGGCTCAACATGCCCCAAGGGTGGGGTCAGCGCAGCATATGGGATGGGAAATCAAACCTTGTTTTCTGTGCTTGCTAGAGCAGGTCCTTATTTCGCTAAGCTATGTCACTGGCCCTTTGTCTTTTAAAGTGATACAAGGATTCAAGGGGAAATATACATACACATGTACAAAAAAAACAAGCTCTAGTTCTCACACATCATACCATAATATCTAAATTGCTTCGTGCCACAAATGGTGAATGTTAAACAAAAAAAGTCATTAAGATTATATATTCAAACCCTACCATGAAACTGAAAAGAAGTACTGCCAAACTCATTTCTTAGAGGTAGTGTTATCCTTATACCCAAACTGGAAAAGACTTAACAAGAAAAGAAAAAACTACAGGCATTTTTTTAATGAACGTAGACACAAAATCTTCAATTGGCCATGTGTGGTGGTGCATATCTGCAATCTCAGCACTCAAAGCCAAAGCAGAACGTTTTCTGCAAGTTAGGCTAGCCTAAATTATATAGTGAGACCCTCAAAAACTTAGAAAATGAAAATAGAACAGAAGTAAACTGATAAACATATTAATATGTCCCATAAACAGAAGTAAAGATTTAAAAAATCCCATAATCATCTTAGTACATTCAGGAATAGTCTTTGACAAAATCCAACATGCATTCATGATTAAAATTAAAGGCTGTGCATGGTGGTGTGTGCCTGTAATCCCAGTACTCAGAGGCTGAGGCAGAAGGATTCTTGTGAGCTTAAAACCAGCCTGGGCTACAAAGTGAACTCAAGGTCAGCCTGAAATACATAGTGAGACCCTGTCTCAAATAGACAAAAAGCTAAAGAAAATAGAGAAGGGCCTTACCACAAGCTGATGGAAGTCATTTATGACAAAACCACTGTCAACATGATACTAAGGGGGGCAAGGCTGAAGCATTTCCTCTAACACAAGGAACAAAGCTGGGCATGGTGGCACATGCTTGTAATCTTAGCACTTGGGGTTGAGGCAAGAGGATTCTTATGAGGTTGAGGCAAGCCTGGGCTACATACTGAATTCAGTGCTCGACCTGGCCTACACAGTTAGACCCTGTATTGGAAATCCATAAAATGAGGAACAAGACAAGGATATCATGTCCACTTTCACCACTCCTGTTCAATACAGGGCTTGAAACTAGCCAGAGCCATCAGACAAGGGAAAGGAGTAAAAGGTATTCAAACAGGAAAGGAAGTATTCAAACTATCCTTTTTGCAGATAACATGATCTTTTACACAGAAAATCCAAAAAAACTTCATCAAAAGACTCTTGGAGCTAATAAATTCAGCACAGTGATAGAATACAAAATCTATACTCAATAGTATTGTTCCTATATATTAATAATGTTGCCAACAAAAAAGAAATCAAGAAAACAATTCTATTGACAGTAGTTTAAAAAATCACTTAGGAATTAAGCTAACCAAGAAAGTAAGGCCTCTATAGCAATGATCATAGTGCTTTGAAGTAGAGATTGAAGAAGACTTTTGAAAATGGAAAGAGGCTGGGCATGGTGGCTCCCACCTGTAATCCCAGCACTCAGGAGGCTGAGGCAGAAGGATTGCTGAAAATTTGAGGCCAGCAGTAATTGCAGAGTGATATTCTGTCTCAAAAAGATAATTGGAAGATATCCCCTGGTCTTGGACAGGCAAAACGAATATTGTCAAAGTGGCCATATTATCAAAAGTGATGGATAGATTTAATGCAATTCCCAATCAAAATACTAACAACACTTTCACAGAACTATAAAAAAATTTAAATTTTATATGGAACCAGAAGAGACCCAGAATAGCCAAAACAATCCTGAGCAATAAGAGCAATTCAAAAGCAGTATCATTTGAAGTTATACTACAAAGCTACAGTGATAAATGCAGCATAGTAATGTCATAAAAACCACACACATTGGCCAATGAAATAGACTAGAGGATGCAGGCTAGGGAGATAGCTCAACAGCTGAAGTGCCTGCCTGGCAAGCACAAAGTCCACGTTTGATCTCTGGTGTGGCAAAAAAAAAAAAAAAGAAGAAGGAGAAAAGAAAAAAAAAAAGAATAGAAGATGAAAAACCAACTGAAGCAACTTCAGGCAGCTAAGTTTCAACAGAAGGACCAATACAGTAATATATGTTCTTTAAACATGATTCAGGGCAAAATAGTTCTCCATGTGTAGAAGAATGACTCTAGATTCGTATCTCTTATCCTGTACTGAAAACAAATCAAAATGGAGCAAAAACCTAGATCTAAAAACAGAAACAGAATCTTCTGGAAGATAAAATAGGTAAAACTTTTTTTTTCTTTCAGAACTGGGGATTGAACTCAGGCCCTTGTGCTTGACAGACAAGCACTTATTCTACTGAGCTATCTCCACATCCCTAAAATTGGTAAAACTCTTGGTGATTGGTACAGGCAAGGACTTCCTAAGCAAAATCCCATTTGCATAATATGAAATGCAAAAATATCAAGAAATGAGATTATGAATATAATTGAATAATCAAAAGGATCTACACAGCAAAGGAAATAGCAAATAGAGTTAAAACACAACCTACATACATAATGGGAAAAGATTTTGTCAGCTACACCTCAGAGAAAGGACTAATATCTAGAATATATGAAGAAGACAAAATATTAGAACCCCACAAATAAAAGACCAAATAAAAATGGGAAATTAAAACAAATAGACATCATAAGATGCAGTACACCTGACCAATAACTACATGAAATAGTGTTCAGCAACTTTGGCTATTAGAGAAATACAAATGAAAACATGACATTCCATCTTACTCCAGTAAAAATAGCCCTTATTATTTGTTTTTTCTTTTACTGAGACAGGGTTTCACTATACAGTACAGGTTGCCCTTGAATGCACTTTGTTTCCACTATACAATTCAGGTTGGCATTTAGCTCACTTTGTATCCAGGCTGGTCTCAAACTCACAATGATCTTTCTGCCTGAGCCTGCCAAGTATTGGGATTACAGGCATGTGCCACCACACCTGCCTTTTTTTGTGGTATGGGGGATTGAATTTAGGACCTTGCATTTGCCAGGCAGATGCTTATGCTCAGCTATCTCCCTGGCTCACACCCAGTTTTCATTTTTTGTTTATTTTTTAGTACAGGGTCTCACTACACAGATTGGACTTGTAGTGATCCTACTATTTTCAGCCTCCCAAGTGCTGGGATTATGGGTCAGTGCCGTCATGCCCAGTCTGAATCACTGTCTCAGTCTGCCCCTGGAGCAGGGCCAGCATACAAGGATCAGGGATCGAAACCCAGCCCCCTATGCCTGCCTTAGCAGGAGCTTTAGTCTGCTGAGCTGTCTGGCTGGTTCTGGTTTTTATTTAATTTTTGGGGGATATTTTTTTTAAGAAGGGTCTCAAATATAGTGTAGTCTGGCCTTGAATTTGCTTATGTAGCCCACGGTGGTCTCGAAAATTCTCCCTCTCTCTCTCTCTCCCCCTCCCTCCTCTATATATACTGAGCTATAAAAAAGATAAGTTGACTCATTTGTAGGAAAATTAATTGTTTTAGTCAAGGTCTTGCTATATAATGTAGTTCAGGCTGGTTTTGAAGTCATTATATTCCTCTGGCTGACCTCAAAGTTGTGGCAATCACACTGCTTAAGCCTGACATTACACAAATATGGCACTGTGCTCCTCTGTGGAGGATCTTTACACCATAATGCTGAGTGAAGTAAATCAGACATAGTTTTTTTCTTTTGGAGATAGGGTCTCACTATGTAGTTGAGACTAGTCTTGAACTCATTCTGTAGCCCAAACTGGCCTCATGCTCGTGGTGATCCTCCTACCTTAGCCTGCCAAGTGCTGGCACTACAGGATCTATGCACCATACTCAGCAGACATTGAATTTTAAATATTATATGGTTGCGCTAGTATGTGAGATGCAATATATAAATAATGTAAGGATCAAATTAAAGAGTGCAGAGTACAGGAAACAGGAATGTAGACGGTGGAAATGGGAAGGAGGCCTGGGTAAGGCAAGAGAGAAGAGAAGAGGGGTGGGGAATAAAAATGAAGGAGACACAATATGTCTGTACCAATGGTACAATGTCTGTGTACCATTTGCATTGCCTAAGCAAAATGTAAATATTATCTATCACAAAGATATGCTAAAATTATTTATATTAAGATGTGCTAAAAATGTGAGGAGTGATCTTACATAAAATGAAGCTATAAAATGTCAAAAGGAAGATAATTATTAATCACTTTAGAGAAGTTATTTTCCTCCAAAACTTCACAGAGAACTTAAATAGTAAATTAGACTTCTGGTCCTTCAAAGTGAGCTCAAGAGCCAAAGGGTCTGAATTTGCAAAACTCAAATGACTGAACAGCTTAAACACCTATAGCATATTGTGAGTTATTATTTCTAGAATATATTTGAGTATGAACAGGCTTCAGCTAACCTTTAGTTCAGTATAAAAGTTTATCTTTGTATGGCAAAAGCAGCTTTCTCTTATCTTTATGTCCATTCCCTTTCAGTTGCACTAATATTCATAAATAGGTAGCACTTCTACACTGCATTCTAAGGAATGTAACTATATGAACTAAAACAACCTTGGTCATTAACTCCTGAAAATTAGCCAGTTAATTCTCCCTTACAGAGACACAGCTTTGCTTAATTTTTATTCAAAGAAACATGTAATAAGTTTTTACTCTTACACAGTTGTTCAGCATTGTGTGAACTGAGAGACACAAGAAAGAAAGGATTAATGTTTTAGGACATCTTAACCCAGCCTTGTGAGCTTAACTACCTTATTTTGGATAGTGGGAATCATATAGTGTATAAAAAACAGACAAGTGCTTCCATCTGTCCACTTTTAAACATGTTTTTCTTTTTACTGGGTCCTACTAGAACCTTCTTTTCAGCAGGCTGTCATCAAGCAGCAAAAAGATACTGGCTGATAATGCCCAAAAACTTACAACAAAAATTTGCATTTTAACCAAGGGCTCTTGTTTTTAATTTAACTTAATTTTTTAAATACAAGGTATCAATTTGTAGTTTAGGCTGGTATCAAACTCACTACATGGCCCAGGCTGGCCTTGAAAGTTTGCACTGATTCTTTTGCCTCCTGAGTGCTGGTATTATAGGTGTGAACCACTGTGCTCCACTCTCTGAGGATGTTTTAAGAAAAAAAAAGTGGGTCTTTTACAACAAAGTTAGAAAGGTTTTCAAGGATCTACTTACCTACAACAAGCTGCTTTTACCCTCAAGTCTGTCATTTCCCTCATAAAATCTTAGGTTGTTGGTCTCACTGCCTCATACCACTGCCTACAAGGTGGGACTCAAAATTTTGGCTTGGCTCACCAGGTACTTTTGGGCCTCTTTTTCCTTATTCCTAAAATAGACTTCTGACACTGCATTCTGTTTCCACATACAGGCCAAGCCCTTTATCAACCCTTCGTTTTGCTCTTGTCATCACTGCCCAGAATGAACCTTCTATGTGCTTGCTTTTTTGGGTGATTCTTACTTTGAGCCCTGGCATAAAAATAATCTTTGTGTCGGGCATGGTGGTTCACACCTGTAATTCTAGCACTCAAGAGGCTGAATCAGGAGGCTTTCTGAGTTGAAGGCCATGAACTACATGGTAAGACCCCGCCCCCCCCAAATTATCTTTTTGATTCTTCCTGTTTCAGTACTGGGAATTTAGGCTAGGCCCTTTGCACTAAGCCCCATTCTTAGATACATATGTTTTTTGTTTTCTTTTGAGACCGTCTCACTCTGTAGTTCAGGCTGGCCTTGAGCTCAGGGATCCTTCTGCCTCACTCTTCAGAGTGCTGAGATTATAGGGTTTCACCACAGTGTCCAGCTTCTTTTTTTTGAGATAAGATCTCCCTAAATGGGGGCTGGGGAGATAGCTCAGTTGAATAAATGCTTTCCTGGCAAGTGCAAGGTCCTGAGTTTGATCCCTGGTACCACCCCCCAAAAAATTCTCCCTAAATTGATAAATTGGCCAAACTAAACTGGACCTTGTGATCCGCCTGTCCCAGCCTCTTGAGATGCTACAACTGTACTCAGAGTTCACTGAAGAGCCTTATACTGAGCTGTATCTCAGATCATTTTAATATTTAAAAAATATTTTGAGAAAGGGCCCTGTTAAATTTCTCAGACTGGGCTCTAATTTGTAATCCTCTTGCCTCAGTCTTCCAGAGTGCTGGGATTACAGGAATGTGTCACCAAGGCCAGTCTCTGGAATTTTTCTTTTTTGTTTTTGACTTTTTAAAAGTTTATATTTTTTTTTAGATAGGATCTCACTGTGTAGTTCATGTTGCCTTGAAATCACTGTGTAGCCCAAGCTGGCCTCCAACTCAATACAGTGTCCCTGCCTCAGCCTCTAGAGTGCTGGCTGGGATTACATGCCAGAACCACCTTGGGTCTTTCTTTGCCTCTTTTCCACAGCACTTTGTACATGTGTTAGATGGTGCAGAAGTTAGTTTTCACACCATATTCCTTCCTTAGCTTCTAAAGGCACGGACCTGACAGTTTCTGGCATATAGTGTTTGAGTACATGCTTTTGAAAAATTTGTATTTTTATTAGTACATGTGTGTATTATATTATTACATTTCCTGGAGAGTTGGTGCATGTACATCATAAGTCTTAATTCTTTTTTCATTTCCTCCTTCATCTCTGGGCCCCTTTCTTTTGCAAAAGATGTTATTTTAATCTCTATCATGTTTATTAAATGTTTAAGCAGCTAGAATAATCAACAGGTTGTCAACATTTAGCTCCCCCCCCCCGCTGAGAATGCCCAAGGATTAAGTAACAACTCACAGCAAGGAATTTACAAGGTTTATTGTTGCTAATTTAGCTAAAATATGTAGTGTTTTTTTTTTTTCTTTTTCTTTTCAGTGATCAATGCAAAACTTGAACTCTTGGAACACAATGGTAGAAAAGATTGACTTTTCCCAATAATCTTCCTAAAATGAACAGTATATATAGTGAGATTTTGTAAAAGAAGGAAAATGGGTTTTAGCTTTCTTTGATTCACAAATTCCTGAGTTAAATGGCTGATGGGTGGGGATTCTGGCAGGGTAGTCCTGGGACTCTGCTTGGGGCTGCTTCATTGCCCCAGAGGACACCCTTGACTCTGGCCAGCCATCTTAAAACTACTTCTGGGGAGGAAGGTAAAAGGATTTGTAGCTGTTAATACTGAGGTCCCCAAATTCAGGCCCTATTTAGTATTGCGTCTGTAGTATCCCCAATGTAAAGGAGAAACAGTTGCTCCAACGAATCAAAAACTTATTTTCTTGCTACCTAAGCTCCTTTTTTCCCTCTTTCCTACCTTAACTTCGTGTCTTTCCCTCTGGCAGCAGGCATTATGGCATGAAGATGATTTCCTCCACCACCTTGCACCCTCTTATTCTTTTATCTCTTTCAGAGTTTCCATTTTCCTGTCCCATTACCTTTTATTCTCTCCCCCACCCTTTTGCTCTCCACTTTTTTTGCCAGCTTAGCCCATCAGCACCTCGTCTTCATCTCCTTCTGCTTTAGGCTTCTTCGCGCTGTTTCTCCAGACACTCCGCCCCCACCCACCTTAAATCCAAAAAGCTCCAATTAGGAGCTCCGAAGGAGTCTCGAAGGCCCGCCCCCTGCCA
>PVKA01049139.1:0-13414 GCA_004027165.1 Ctenomys sociabilis | reverse complement strand
ATTTTTTTCTTTTTTTTTTTCTGAAACAGGGTCTCACCATATAGTTCGGACCAATCTTGCACTCACTATGCAGCCCAGGCTGGTCTTGACTCACCATGATCCTCTTGCCTCAGCCTCCCCAGTGCTGCGATTACAGGTGTGCACTTCCATGTCTAGTTGTGAAGAATTAGTCTACAAACAAAATTTTGTTTTTATTTTTGTTATCATTTAAAAGTATGTTATAAAAGTCAGTAGGTTGTTTCTTTTTGGTTACAAATCTACTATTTGATCATCAATTTACAGTGTACTGTACATCCATTTTACACATTCATATTTTATTGTCAGTTATTCATTGTCCTCTGAAATTTTTGCTGATGAGACTAGAAAATACTTCGTGTGTGTGTGTGTGTGTGTGTGTGTGTGTGTGTGTGTGTGGTACTGTGGTACTGGTTACTGAACTCAGGACCTTGCTCTTGCCAGACAGAGCTATCTTCTACTGAGCTATCTTCCTGACCCTTAGAAAACACTTCATACTGTTCAGGTAACACACAGAGATTCTTTGCTTAAGAAAAAAAAAGAAGATGGGAGTATTTAATCCCAAAATGAATTAAAGAAAGATCCTTACAGGATACAAATGCAATGTATAGATGAATTACCAGAACACTGAAAATATGAAAGCAACAGAAAATATGAGAAACTTTTCAAATTCTACAGCTGAAATACATTTTCTAAAATTCAATATTCATATCAGTGAGTATACTTGTGACCATTTTTTTTTTAAGACTTTGTCCATGTCAGGTAGAAAATAAAAATTAAATAGGAAGATCTAAACTAAGATCCAAATAAATAAATAAATAAATAAATAAGCTAAGGTCTGGTGAGATAGCTCAGTGGACTAAGTGTCTTCTTAGGTAAACCCAGGGATTAGGGTTCAATCCCCAGCACCATGCCATGCTGGGCCCACCCCTGGGGCATGTTGAGCTGGCCACCTAGTCCCGCGTGGTGACTCATGCCAGTAATTCAAGCACTGGGGTGGCTGAAAACAGGAGGATTACTATGGGTCTGAGCTTTGGAGTGAGACCCTGTACCAAATACGTAAAAAAATTTTTACCCCCCAACCCCCCCGAAACTATTCCAAATACATGTATACACTTTCTATTATATATGTGTGTGTGTAGTATATATACATAATTATTATTTCTCCCCAAATCAGGGTCATTGCAGGCTAATGATGACAGGGAGGCAGAAGCAAGCTAGCGCTATAGCAACTTGGTGACCAACACACAACTCCAGCTCTGCCTTTACCTATGCGGTCACCTCTCTTACTTCTTCCCTCCAGCCCTCAGGCATCTCCTTGTCCTTGCTTAAATTTTGCTCTCAGTTGGCAGCTAATTAATGAATAAGAGGGTCCTGTGTGTGGGGAAAATTGTGGTGTGAAGTATTTACAGCGTCTTTATACGTCTCAACATTTTTCATTTATTAAAAACAGAGGAAAACGTGAGCAGTAGAAAACCTAGCTGGCTCTGTGTCAGTAAACCAGTATGGCAATGTAATATAATCAAACTTTAGTAATTAATTTTCCATTGTGTTGCATTAAACGATAACAAGTTATCTAAGCAGCAGAGGTGGAAGAGGAAACAGAAAAGTTGGTTGTTTCTTGGCAGTTTTCTTTTTCTGTCTTTTTTATTTTATTATAATTTTTTTTTTTTTTTTTTTTTTTGAGACAGGGTCTCACTGTGCAGTTCAGGCTGGCCTTAAGCTCACTTTGTAGCTCAGGCTGGTCTCGAACTCACAACAATCCTCTGCCTCCCTAGTGCTGGGATTACAGGCATGCGCCACCACGCCTGGCTATAATTTTTTTTTTTACACTTTTTGTTCTTTTGGAGACAGAGTTTCACTGTGCAGTTGAGGCTGGCCTTAAGTTCACTGTGCAGGGCAGTCTGCTCTCTAACTCCCAACAATCCTCTTGCTTCAGTCCCTGCCCCCTGTGCAGAGATTACAGGCCTGTGCCACCACGTCCAGCTAGCAATTTTCTTTATTATCATAGGCAGAAACAGTTGTGGAATCTACCACAGGCTAGTGAAATAGATATTTTCTCCTTCTTTGCTACTTAATGGAGAGGAGGAAAAAAAAAAAAAAAGAGAACTTAAATTAAAATTTTTGTTCCTGTGGGTGTTCAAGTACTTCATGGGCTAAAATATTGAGGTTAGGCATGAGAAACTTCTGATCTACAAAATAAACAAATATACTGAAAGGTGATGAGAGAGAAAACTTCAGCATGTCTGCTAGCCAAATTCTATATTTATCAGGCAAAAAGCCCTACATTTGATTAGACTCGAGTAAAGATTAAGTAAAGGTAAGAAAAATGTTAGCGAAGTATGCAATTTTCCTAAAGTGTGTTCTTTTACATTGTTGTCTTCTCATAATTAATTATAGCTACAAGTCATATAGTTATATTTTTCTAATGAAGACTTTAAATTTCTGAAGGTAGTCTTCTGTTGTTTTTTTTTTGGCAGAACCAGGGATTGAACTCAGGCCCTTGCACTTGCCAGGGAAGCGCTTATTCCATTGAACCATCTCCCTGGACAGTCTTTTGGTTTTATATACCAGGAATTCTTTAAAATTCTATGCAAATGTGACCCCAAAAGAATTTTGAAAACATAAGATTCTTGGAACATTTCACATGGATATCTACAAATATAAGTCTGAAGTTTAAATCATTGCAAGGAATGTAGCATTATCATTTGAATGTGTTCTTTAATTTTGTTTATATCAAATCCTTAGAGCTGTAGGGTTAGCTCACTCAGTTCATTGGGTAAGGCCACTGTATAAATACATACTTGAAGAAACCTGTCTTCACTGTCAAACCTGTCAGCTAGATTGAGCTTATTGCCTGTCGCTCTAAAAAAAATCAAGCAAAGAAGATAATATACTACTAAATCCTAATCTCAACTGGAGAAAGACAGGAGATATAGAAACAAGAGGAAGAGAGTTGGTAAGAGTTTGTTACCTGGACAAAGTGAGGTTCTAGTTTTTACTGAGGATTTCTTTGCTTTTGGAGAAGGAATGAGAAGAATCCCTCTCTGAGTCTTTTAAATGACCCCCTTCTGAGTTGAGACTAAGATTTTTATACCCCAGATAAATGCATCAAGGTAAAATTCAGACATGGGGGAGGGTGCTAATGTTGCAGCAGCTGAGTTAATTAGAAATATTATAGACAGAAGGGGCCAGGCTCCAGAAGGAGTTAACCCAGAAGACAAAGACAACTGTTTGAGAGACAGATGCGCCTGCTGTGAACCAGACCTAAAGGCCAAACAAATGTTAGAAGAGTAGCACCTAGGATTGATATTCTAAATAGATAGCAGTAACCTGAAAAGACCCAAGTGAGTCACTAGCCCAACCCCCAGGGAAAGAGACCCTCTCCTGTATTCATGCCCACTTACTACATGACTCGCTTCCCCATTTGGTCCTGGGCCTAATCAACTTTACCTGAGCAATGGTGCTTGCCATCCCATTGGTTGACCATAGTTTTGTCCCACCCCACATCCACCTAAGCAAGACCCCTCCTTCTCTACCTTAGCCCCTCATGGTTTTGCCCTATAAAAGTAATGTAAAAGAGGCAGCTCCCCGGGAAAACTGCTCGGGTCCCCCTTCTGTCCCTCTTCCACAGAAGTTTTCCTTTCCAATAAAGTTTTATGCTCAACCTCCCTTTGTTCCTAAAATTCATTGTTCGGTTTTATCTTTTTTTTTTTTTTTTTTTTTTGTCTTTTTGAGACAGGGTCTCACTATGCATTTCAGGCTGGCCTTAAGCTCACTTTGTAGCTCAGGCTGATCTCGAACTCACAACAATCCTCCTGCCTCCGCCTCCCGAGTGCTGGGATTACAGGCCTGCGCCACCACGCCCGACATTGTTCAGTTTTAGAAAACACAAACTCAGGCAGGTCAGGTTGGGAGTTTTACTTTCCTGTATCACTCCCTCACTCCACACACTTTCAAGCTGCCATTCATGCTTCTCCCCTCATAGAAGCTGGCATGGGTTTATCCATGCCAACTACGCCATCCTGCCGACTATGGACTGGTCTGCTGGTGAGCATAGGACCCTAAGTGGGCTGATTATAGTTCTTTTCTGTGTTTCATGTATGAAATTAAGAGCCTTTCAGTGAAGTCCCCGAGACACAAAAATGTTGAATTTTATAAGGTTTCTCATGGAAGATGATAAAGCAGTGGAGTTGTCCATTAGAGTCTAATGTGGAGCAAACCATGCTGATAGAA
Organism: Ctenomys sociabilis; assembly: GCA_004027165.1. Classification (NCBI taxonomy): domain Eukaryota; kingdom Metazoa; phylum Chordata; class Mammalia; order Rodentia; family Ctenomyidae; genus Ctenomys; species Ctenomys sociabilis. The sequence goes on along the minus strand of PVKA01049139.1, from coordinate 9,163 downwards.
TGGACAATGAAAGACAGATACAAGTATAGACACACAAAGTATAAAAAGGCAATGAGCTTTTCCAGGCCCTGGAATGATACACAGAAAGGGGTTTACCTGCATCATTGAGATAGGCGGAGCCCCGCTGGATTGTAGATGGCAGAAGTTAAAAACCAGATGTTAGCGAGAAGTTGCCACCAGAATGGATGCAACAGGACGAACATGTTCACTAGCTTTAAGGCATGCAGAGCGCTGTGGGTTTTTGAATGGGAAGCAACGTTTGTAGAGGTGAGGTAACTGGGTTAAGGTTTAGCCAAACTGGGGTCAACGTAGAAGACGACAGGTGGTGTAATAGGGGGGCATTGAGGCAGCTGCAATACCCATGTTTCAACAGTGCCACCGTGTGGTTGTCACGCCAGCAGTGGCCTAACTGCCCCACTGTGTCATTTCGGTTGACTGAGCTGTTTCTGATTCTTCTATCGCTTCTCTGCCTTTTGGCTAAGATCAAATGATTCTTCTAGTCTAGAGGTGATAGTAGGCAGAGCTATCTTGCCCCTGAGATACATGACTTCTTAGGGTGAGAGATGGGGGTAAGCTTAGAAAAGAGGGGATTACAGTGAAAGGAGAGACATTTGTGGTGTCAGAAAAGTATTCCTGGGATAACAAACATAGGTGACCCCTCATCTTATCCCTCGGGTTGGAGAAGTAGAGTTTATGAGTAACAGAGCTGGCTGGAGTTGACTTCTACCAGTTTGCAAGAGCCAAATGCAAGTTTTCAGTAGTTTTGCAAGCTAATGGTTAAATAAAATGATTGTGAAAAAACCCCACATATGTCAGATTTAATGATAATAGAATTACTGGGAAAAGAGTGGGATGTAACTCCACTTGTCAAATCACAGCTCAATTGCAACCATGTGCTGGCTCTAGAAATAAAAGTTTTGCAAAATTCAACAAACACACTCTGTAAGAATCCATTGACTGTGTGGATGTTACAATAAAAGCACTGTGTATTTTATTATTATTTGTGAATTATATGCCACACATACTTTTTACATCATAAAAATTTTAATAAACTTACATAAACACACATCTATAAATATATGCACACTTCTTTCCTGAAGATTTTGTTAAATACCACACCATTACTTGTAAGTTGTATATTTACAATGAATTGTTAGGGTTTTTGTTTGGTTGGTTGGCTGTTTTTTAAATTTTTTTGCAGAACCAGGGATTGAACTCAGGCCCTTGTGCCTGCCAGGAAAGTGCTTATTTCACTGAGCCACCCTGGCCCTAAAATGAATAGTTAGTAATAACAAAATAGGAATAATGTATCATTTCAATTCTAGTCACACTCAGTTTCAGACGATGCTGGCTCCATCCTGAGTCGTGCTGCAACTATGCCACCAAAAGATCAAGGAATTTCCATTCATTTTCTTTCCTAAATGCCTTGGGGACAAACCAACAAGCAAACTCTGAGGAGATCCCTGGTGATACTTTAAGACCGTAATTGTCTAATACTTCTGGGAGGCAAAATTTATGCCCATCATGTTGTTCCAAGTTTACATATTTTTTTTGTTTGTTTGTTTTTGGCAGAACCAGGGATTGAACTGAGGTCCTTGTGCTTGCCAGAGAAACACTTATTCCACTGAGCCATCTCCTCTGCCCCAGTTTATGCAATTGTTTAAGAGGTATATCTCACCATGAGCTATGTTTTTATGGAAAAAGTAGTTATGTACATTTTTCTGCTTAATGACAACCAACATCCTCTTCCTCTTCCTCTTCTTCTTCTTTTTTGTCAGAACCAGGGATTGAACTCAGGCCCTTGCACTTGCCAGGGAAGCGCTTATTCCCCAGACTGACAACTTCTAATTGAATTACTAAGTGTGAGAACAAGACAAAGGTACATTCTCTTTTCCTTAGGAAGTTATGTAATGTACTCAGAAAGAGAAAGAAGGCATGAGCTGGGTGTGGTAGGCTATTTCTGTAATTGGAGGCTGAGGCAGGAAGAGTACAAGTTCAAGGCTAATTTAGGCAACTAGAAAAGATCCTGTCTCGGAAGACGGGGGGAAAAAAAAAAGAAGACGACTAGGGATATACCTTGGGTTCATTCTCCAACAAAGCACACATGCACGCGAGGCGCGTGCGCGCGCGCGCACACACACACACACACACACACACACACACAGTGCATCTGAATACAGAAAACATAGCTAGGAATTCAATGAAAAGAAATCCCAAATACCTTACTGCTGCAGGCCTTGAAAAAAGTCTTTCCAAATTGGAGCAAAAATTCAGTGGGGGCTAAAAAGAATGTTATTGGTAACAGGAATAAATCCCATGCTATTGGTGAAATAAGTTAAAATACTGAAAAGTATTTCAGCATGTTCTGTCTCTCAGGGGAAAAAAAAATCAATTAGAAACTCTAGGAAAATGAAAGATGTCCTCTAAAGAACTGTGAGGTCCGAGCCAAAGGGACTCTATCTTAAAAGGTCAACAAAATGTTTTTAAAATTACTGCATCTTTAAGTCCCTGCCTGCCTCCCAGCTGCAAAGATAAGTCCCTACATGCCCCCCAGCAACAGATGTCCTAGATAGCTCAGCTGAAACAGCCAGTTCCCTGAACGCCAGGACCCTTCCGAGAATCCCCCTCCTTACACCACCCAATCATTGTGAAGGTCAATACAAACCGACCAATCCTTTCAAATGTCAGCCCAGCTAACACACGCGATTGGCTTCTGTATACCCCACTTGTCACTTTCCCGCCAAAAGTGCTATATAATCCTGAGTGATCCAAGGCTCGGGGTCGCCACGGCCCAATTGCGTGGTGACCCTGTACCGGCACAGCTTCCAATAAAATCTCCTTGCTTTTACATGAGAGGACGTCTCTTGGAGTCTTTCTTCACACGGTGGGCTTCTCAGACCTAACAGAACAATCAGTGCAAAAAAACTATACTTTTCAGCAGCTGTGCTATATTTAGAGTACGAGGACACACAGTACACTATAAGGTAGAACAGGAGAAAAAACAATATTTGACTATGATGTCAGAAATATTCTCCCTTCTACCATATAGTACAGGGATCCTGCATTGTATCTGTAGTGAAAAAATAAATCTCTTGGCTTTATATTGAATAATTCATCAATTGTTTGTGGTGTGTGTGTGTGTGTGTGAGTGTGTGTGTGTGTGTGTGTGTGTTTGACAAAATCTTCTATGTAGCTCAGGCTAGTCTTGAACTCACTATGTAGCCTAAACTGGTCTCAAACTTGTGGCAATTCTCGTGCCTCAGGCTCCTGAGAGCTGAAACTACATGTGTACACCACCACGCCCACACTTCCATAGTTTAAATAGCAGATATACTACAATGATTCAACTTTTACTATCAATTTGTAGATAAAATAAATAATAATTTGAAATAATAATTTGAAATTATTTAATAATTTAATAATTATTATTAAAATAATAATTTGAAAACAAATTATGGCCATAGAATTTAAATCACTCTTGAGAGTATAAAAGAAAACTAATGCTGATAGAAATTAATAGGTGGAAATTAAAGAGATGTAAAAGAAAGTGGGGGGAAACTTTTTTTTTTGGTCTTTTTTGAGACAGGGTCTCACTGTGCAGTTCAGGCTGGCCATAAGCTCACTTTGTAGCTCAGGCTGGTCTCGAACTCACAACAATCCTCCTGCCTCAGCCTCCCTAGTGCTGGGATTACAGGCATGCGCCACCACGCCCGGCGGGAAACTTTTTTTGAGACAGAGTTTCTCAATGAAGTTCAGGCTAGCCTTGTGCTCACTTTTTTTTTTTTTTTTTTTTTTTTTTTGGTGGAACTGGGGATTGAACTCAGGGCCTTGCGTTCACCAGGGAAGTGCTTATTCCACTGAGCCATCTCCCTGGCCCCTTGTGCTCACTTTTGTAGACCCCAGGCTGGTCTCGAACTCACAGAGATACTCCTGTCTCCACCTCTAAAATGCTGGGATGACAGGGGTGCATCACCATGCCTGGTCCTGTGAGGACACCATCAGCCTCTTTTTGCATAATGGAGAACACAGCTGTTTGACCTAGGCTCCGTTAAGATGATAGTAAAAACAACAAAAGCTGAAAAGGAAAAAAAAATCACAGAGATAAAGAGAATTGGGGCCCTAAGGAGATAGCTCAGTAGAATGAGAACGTGTCTGGCAAGCACAGGATCCTGAGTTCAATCCCTGGTACTGTAAAAAAAATAAAAATAAAAATAAAATAGAGAACTGAACAAGAATCACAAACATCTAAAACAAATAAACAAATTATGGAAGCCACAAAAGAGTCAGAAAACAACAACAAAAACAATTTAAAACTTACAAAATTTAAATGAGTGATACAATAATCATAAACCTGAAGAGGAAAACCAGAAAGAGCTGAGATACAGATATAAACTGAGTGAGTTAAATCCTCATCTTCTACAGCAGGGGATCAACAGAACAAGAAATGATAATACAATATTATTTATATCTGTGGAGGGGCCAGGGATGTAGCTCAGAGGCATAAGCACCTGTCTGACAAGTGTAAGGTCCTGAGTTTGATCCCCAGTACTAAAAAAAATTTGGAATTCTGTACTGTACCAGAAGTAAACCCCAAGGGGTTGAAAGCTGCAGTTTCTAGGGTGGGGATTTACCACTCAGCTGTAATATTTGTGTAAGATGATAACATTGGGCTGGGATGGTAGCTCAGGTCTGGGTTCTTCTGGGGCTTGTAAGAAGCCCTGAGTTGCCAGCACTACCAGAAAATTAATAAAAACAATAAAATAAGAAAGGTGAAAGAGTTTTAAGTGTATATGTATGATTTTGATAGTTGTAAATTTTTTTTCAAAGTTTATTTATTTGGTACAGGGTCTTGCTAAGCAGCTAAGAGACTCATGGCATGTGGTGCGATGGATCGAATCCTGATCCTTTTGCTGGTCAGGAAGGTGCTTAGACTGCCAAACTACCTCCCCAGCCCTGATGGATGTAAAATTTATAATTTTAATTTTAATTTTTTGCAGAACCGGGGTGGATGTAAAGTTTAAAGTAAAATAGAGACAGAATAGTGTCCAACCCATATGTGAGTGCTGAAGTCAGTCTGTACATGTTTAAACTGTTAAGAACAGATACTACCTTATCTTAACCAACAAGCCAAGAACACAGTTCCCACATGTTTAATCTCAACCAAGCATTTACTAGCTGTGTCAATCTGAACATGTTTCCCAATCCTTTTGTTTCCTACTATCTGCATGACCTTGGGCATGTTACTTAATCTCTTTGTGCCTTACACGCTGTTCTGACTAATAAACAAACCAATGTGTGTGAAATGCTTAGCAAAGGATCCAGTATATGGGAATGTCCTGTTATTTAAACTTAAAATAAACAACAACCAAGTATTTGTAAATCTGTGGATTCTTTTTACAATTAGTTTATTCTTGAATACAAATTTGGTAGAGCTATTTCAGGAAACTATTTGAAAATAGCTATTAAAATATAACATGCAAACTTTTTAAATGTATTTTAGTATAGGGTCTAAAGGGTCTCACTACACAGATCAGACTCATAATGATCCTCCTGTTTTCAGCTTCCACTCACAATCTCAGTCTCGTCTCGTGTGCCCTGGGGGCGGGACTGGCACAGCACCCCAGGGATGGAACTCTGGTCCCTGAGCTTGCCTAAGCAGGCTCTTTAATCCACTGAGCCTTCTGTCCGGTCCAAAGACCTGGCGCTGTTTTTTTTCTTTATGTATTTAATACAGGGTCTACAGGGTCTTATTACATAAATTGGACTAGTATTGATTCTCCCATTTTTCTGCCTCCCAAGCACTAGGATTACAAGGGGGCATCGCCATGCCCAGTCTCATTCGACGTCTCAGCCTGCCCCAGAGGCAGGGCTGGCATGGCACATTGGGAATCCAGTCCCAGTCCCAGTGTCTGCCTAAGCAGTAGCTTTAATCTGCTGAGCTATCTGGCAGGCATACTTTCTGAAGCAGCTTTTTAAAGGCTATTATCGCTGGGCATGGTGGCGCATGCCTGTAATCCCAGCACTCAGGAGGCTGAGGCAGGAGGATTGTTGTGAGGTCGAGACCAGCCTGAGCTACAAAGTGAGCTTAAGGCCAGCCTGAACTGCATAGTGAGACCCTGTCTCAAAAAGACAAAAAAAAAAAAAAAAAAAAAAGGCTATTATCTGGAAATTTATGCTTATTTTTTGTTCAAACATATAAATCCAAGGATATTAATTTCATCATTTAAAACTGCTTATTATTAGTACATGTTTATGGAACATGATTACATTCATTGTGGGGAGCTGGACATGCACATAATATATTTTAACTTTTTTACCCCGTCTCTTCCTCTCCCTTGTCCCTTTTGCCATCTTTTTTTCTTTTCTTTTCTTTTTTTTTTGGTGGCACCTGGGATTGAACTCAGGCCCTTGCACTTGCCAGGAAAGCGCTTATTCCCCTGACACATCTCCCCCCCGGGGGGGGGATTTTTTTTTTTTTTTTGACTTCCCATTTGCAGAAGATTGATTTTACTGCATCATTATGAATAGTGGAAAAAATTAGAAACTGATTAAGTTAATCATGCTATACCAATATAATAGAATGCCACAGCCTTTCAAAAGATATATATATATATATATATATATATATATATTCTTGAAATCATCAGCAAATACAATAAAAAAGATTCAAAACAATGTGTACCATGTGCTTGTCCGATTACAAATGAAGACATATGACATACATACATGTGCACATGATATAAACATATCATATATATATATATCTATGTATATCTATCTATACCTATATATATTGAGCATGAATTTATTGTGGGATTGATTTTTTTTTTTTTTTTTTTTTTGGTACCAGGGATTGAACTCAGGATCTGGCACTTGCCAAGAAAACACTTATTCTACTGAGCTTTCCTGGCTTGGCATTGATTTTGGAGAGAGGTAAATGGCATCTAAAATGAGATGGGTATTTGTTTGATTTGCCCTTTTATTGTGCTTGAATCTATTTATTTTTATTTTTGCAGTACCAGGGATTGGACTCAAGGCCCTGCACTTGCCAAGCAAGCACTTCTACTGAGCTATCTCCTCAGCCCTCTGCTTGAATTTTAATATAGGCTCATACAATTTTTTTTTTCAAGGATTTAAAGTATTTCCGATGTGAGATAAAATTACAGCGAACTCACCATTTCAGTTAGGGTGCTTCTTGCTCAAAAGTAACAGAAGAATGAGGTTACCTTTTTACTTTTATCTTTAAAACAGAAGCATGTTTTATTTTAGTCCTGTTGAGGGGGTAAGAGGGATGGAAAGCACAAAATAAGGAGAGGGGTCTCTATATCTAATATACTAAACAACAAGACAAGGAATCATGCCCATTTTGTGCCTCTCCCAACAACTCTTATGTGGATTCAAAGGACAGCTGAGAATAGATGGGACAAGTATTAAGACACTTTTGGTGCAGAAACATGGCTAATGTACCAATAGAAAGATGGAGAGACTTTCCCAGAGAGCAAGCCTTGGGCCTCAGCAGCTTCCTCAGTGGAGGGGGAATGAGGAAACTTGGGCTCAGCAGGATTGCAGTTGTCAAAGGCTCAAGGTTATCCTAGGTAGACGCTCCAGATCACAGGCTGAGGGATGAAGGGAATCAAGATGTTTATCCAGTCCATAGTGGTTTCTGCTTTCTCCAAAACCTTTCCTCTTTAGGCTTGCTTCTCCTCTTCATCTTGGAAGGTAGAGAAATAAGTGCTTATTGTATCCTTCCTACATCTAGGCTGTTTAATTGCTACGTTCTTGGCCCTGACGAGACAGAAGCCAACCGACAAGTCTGGCTCCCTTTGTGAAAGCTGGCTTGAAAGAGTCCTTGAGTTCGCAATACTACCTCTGCAAAGATTTCTGAACTTACCCTTATGGATCTTCCTCAAATTTGAGATGTACATCTTCAGTTGTGTGACATGAGGACAGAAAAGACTTGGTCCCTCTCTAGAGATGGACCAGCAAATCCCATCTCTGATGAGATGGGGATGAAGGAGAACAGGCACTAACAGGAAAGGACTGGGGAAGGCGAGGCAGATGATAGCAGGTTCGGTTCGAACCTGTAGGTTATAAACAGAACAAGCCAAAGCTCAGGAGAAGGAAGGGGAATTCTCCAACACAATGTGAGCAAGTGATAAGTATTTTAGTGAATGCTGTAGATCTCATGGACAAAACAGCAAAATGACTGAGTGAGCAAGCAGAACTCAGCCCTCAGTCTTTTTTTTTTTTTTTGGCAGAACTGGGGATTGAACTCAGGCCCTTGCACTTGCCAGGGAAGCGCTTATCCTACTGAACCATCTCCCCAGCCCCCTCAGCCCTCAGTCTTAAATGTGAATAAGATAAACCCATCAGCTAACACTGCTTCAAGTACAGTCATAAAGACAGATGGAGCTGTTGAAATTCACCCTAACAGAGTGGGATCAGGCTGGCTAGCACCTTAATCCTGGGTGCTTCCCTTTTAAATGTCACCTGGCATATATCTCTGAAGACTTAAATTTGAAGACTGCTGCCCCTCAGGCCATAATATAATACCCTTTCAAGATAGCAGGATGAGTTAAGATATCTATTTTAAGTTTAATAAGAGAGAAGTAAAAAATGAAAAGCACTGAGATTTGGAAAAGCTGACAGCTAGAGTCAGAAACAAGGCTAAGGTCCCCACAGCACCCAGGACTAGCAGCAGCAGAACGGCAGAAGGACGAAAGGGGCAGCGTTGCCTGCTGTCCTTTGGCTTCACATCTTTCCCCAATTCCCATTCCTCCCAGCAGTCTGGGCACATGAAGCTATTGGTCTGCTGAGGGGATGTAACGCCAAGATCAGTTTTTTATTGAGCTTATGCAGCTAACTTGTGAACCGTGTCAGTTGACATTATTTTGCTGAAAATTTTTTTTCCATTTATTTTTATTTTATTAAAATACAAATGTCAATCAGACAGTTTCAAGACATCTTAACCATACAGAGTCGATGAATTAATACATTGCAAACTGTTTTCATAACGTTTTGGTATTGTACAAGGTGCATACATGAAATTATATTTACAGGTTTTTTTTATAGCTGAATTATATCAAAGATTCAATAATTATTTACCTAGTGGATGACCATAGCACTAAAAGCCGACATAATATCCTGTCCAACCACCATTAGT
>PVKA01049138.1:0-13393 GCA_004027165.1 Ctenomys sociabilis | reverse complement strand
CGGGCGGCCGCGGCTCGGGGCGCCGGGAGGACGCGGGGACGCTGGTGAGCGCGGCGGAGGCGGAGGGCGAGGCGGAGGGGGCGGGCTGGGGGCGGGGCGGCCCGCGCGGCGGCGGCGGCTCGGCCCGTCACTCGCGGCAAATCGCGTGCCGGCCCCTGCGTGCGTCAGGCGGGGGGCGCCCGGCGGCCACCCCGACACCCGCGTCCGCACGACCTGGCGCGCGCAGGGCGGCAGCTCGCGGCGACCCCGCCCGGCCCGGGGAGCGGGCGGGGCCGGTGGGGGCTGGGCGCGCGGGGCCGGCCGGCGGGCGACCCCCGCTCGCCTAGCCGGCTGGGGTCGGGCTTGGCCAGAGTAGGTTTCCTCGGGCCCCAACCTGAGGTGTGTAGCTGCCCTCCAAGGTGGCCGAGGCCTTCATAATGCTGCCGTTCTCCACGTTCCTCTGCCCCCGGGCCCCTGCCTGCCAGGAGCCGCGGCCCGGGAAGGGCTCAATGGTGCGGATGAAGGATGCAGGCCGCTGGGGGCGAGGGGTTGGGACGAAGGTGGCTGCCTGTAAGGCCCGTGTTCTGCTTGGAGGATCTTTCCGGGAGGATAGGGATGCCCAAATTAATCCACAGTGCCGTTCTGGTAATGACTGCCGGGCCATCGCCCAGCCTTACAGCCCTAGTTATTTTTCTTCAGATGTGCACACCTTAGAGGCCTCTTCCTTCTCGTTGGATGGTACAAATCATTTGTAGGTCATTTCCTGAATTCCGTTCAGAGTCATCCATGAAACACCACAGTGACCACGTGGCTCTGGTTCCAGGCCATCCCAGGTATCCACACCCATATCCATGAATAAAGTCTTGCCATTCCAACAACGAGGTGCCTCAATTTCTCTCCGTTGTTCTGTGGTTTAAAATTCCTTGGATGCATTTTTCCTCTTAATTCTATGACTCACATCTGTCCACTTCTTAATCTCTGCCGCTTTCAACGGCAGGCCTTTCTAATTTCACTTCTGCTTCCCTTCCATAGAACTGCTTGAGAATGCTCCCCAAACAGCTGAGTTTAGCATGCTTCTCTCTGAAATCTTCAAATCTTGTTCAGGCTCATTATCGTTGTAGACAAGGCCATTTATAAGATGACTCCTTCACCTCTTTAGTTCCGCCTCTGACTCCTACCTAATCCACATATCACTGATTCAGCAGGCTGTGTCTATCCGTAGGTGTCCTTTCAATCCCTCCATCATTTTACTAGGTGAACTCCTACTGACCTTAAAGATAACAGAGACAATGAATGCCTCCTTTTTGGAAGCCTCCCTGACATCCCATTCTTCACAGCACACACTTTCACCCCACACACCACACAGACTTCACCTCCCCTCTGTGGTTTCCTAGAGTCCTTTAAGTGAGTCTGTGATACTCCTTAACACTTTTCTTTTTTCCCATGCTTTCTTAGGGGGTGGTTTCTTCTTAGACTGTGTGTTCCTTGAAAGGATAAGGATTTTGTCTACTTTGTTGTTAATTCCTTAAAACAGAGCTCAGTACTCAGCACAGAGCAAGTTCTCTACCAATTTGCTGAAGTTATTATCAATTCCAACAAACAGACGTTGAGCAACTGCTCAACAGGAAAGAAACACAAGGAAGTCCGCAGCCCCAGCCCTCCTTCCCCTTCCTCGGTATTCAGTTCTTTCCCTGCTGTGTAACAATCTTTACTTATCATTTCAAATACTGTCAATCACCACTCACATTCTTGGCTTATCCCTCAGAAAGCAAGAGCATGCCACACAATCCTTTATAGTAATTCACAGAATTTGCCTTCCCTTTCTTCTTCCATCCCTTCAGGCTCCACATAGTGTTAGCCAGTTACTAGCTAGGAGCAACTGGTCCTAGACAATAACAAAATTTAGACTGTAAATTCAGAGAATAAAATTTGGGTGTTCTATCTTCCGATAACTATTGAAATGAATTCAGCTCAATTACTTTGATAGGACTTTGCTCATCCTAGGGGTTCTTCTGGCTCTCTGACTAACATTTGTTATTAAGGTAACTATATGCAAGTGGGAGGTACCAGATCCTTGGACTCCACTTGATAGGGAACTAGCTACTCACTATCTCACAGAGATGCTCATCTTTGAACCCTCCTGCCAGCCCTTGCGCTGAATTGCACTGTGTCTTCCTAAAGCTATGGATGGTATTAGTAAAATCATTTCTGGGCCTCACATTCAAAGTGATGTGACAAATCCTGATTTTCCAGCTTCCTAGCTGTGTGAACTTGGGAAAACTAAGGCATTTCAATTATGAGTTTGCTTAGCTCTGAAAATGAAAACTAATTAATGATAATTGCACCTTATGTTGTTTTTATAAATATAAAATAGCATAAATAATTCTGTAGTATATCAATATTATATAACATTATGAATATGAGAATCTGAATCTCCAGTGAATCTGAATCTAGTACTAAAATTGGTTGAGTGCAAAGGGAAATGATTCCCTCCCTCCAGCGTGCACATTCTCTCTCTCTCTCTCTCTCTCTCTCTCTCTCTCTCTGTTTATTTGCTTGTTTGTTGTTTTGGGGGGCTCCCTCCCTCCTTATACAGAGACTTATAAACATTTGATATGAACATAGTCTGCTAGGCATGATGGTGCCCACCTGTGATCCCAGTACTGAAGAGGCTGAGACAGGAGGATAGCTTGAATTCCAGGTCAGCCTGGACTACATAATAAGTTCAAGCCCAGCCTGGGGTACATAGTGAAATCTTGTCTCAAAAAGTAAAAAAAAAAGTTTTTGCTATACCCTGCCTTTATTCCTTCCCCATTCATCCCTTACATTATAGTTTGAGTCTCAAGGTCCCCCCAAAGCCTCTTGCAGTGTGGCTTTTTCAGAGGTGGCTAAATCTAGTGTGTGATTGAGTCCTGGTGCAATGCTATGATTAAGCATCCCCAATGCTTGAATTAAAGGAGGGTAATAACTAAATCTTCACTGCTTGTTTTGCCACTGCCCTAATTCCAGTAGCCTCCATAAGATAAGAGGGCAGAAAGATGGTGCTAAGGTTCCAGGTTGCTTTGTTACCTGCTGCTCACCATGAACTATTGTCCCTGTGACATTGTCACTACCTTGGAGCTAGCTGATTATGGACTGCTACCTCCTCAAACTGTGAGCTAAATCAACCTTTGCACTTTTAACTTTGGGCATTGGGTATTTTGTCTTCACGTTGGGTATTTTCTCTTTTGCAAGAGAAAAGTAACGAAGACACCCTCCATGAACTCTTATCTAAACATGCTCTTAACCTGTGACATCTAGAACTGAATCTCATATTCCATGTATGAAGAAAGGAGTAGTTTCCTGCTACTGATGCTGTTTCAAAATTTAGCTTGATATGTTAATATTTGCATTAATATGAATTCATTTTAATATTTTTCTACCACCCCACACTGCTCATACATATCACCAACTAAAAATACTCCTAAATATTTTTAAGTTTTTAACAAGTATACTACTATAAAGCCATGTCTCTTTTAATCTGTATTTTGCACTGTCTTTGCCTCTACTCTTCATAAATTTTATTTGTAGTTATTTAATAGGTGCCTCTGCCAACTAGATATCAGTATGAAATGAGAATGATATTTTCAAGTCATAGGCTCTGGCCGAATTATTGAATTATTATGATGAATTGCTGAATTATTATGGTGCTAATCTAATGTGGCTGGAGCCCTTAAAACAGCTTATCTTCCCAATGACCACCTCCCCATTGTTTCTCAACGCAGATATCGCCTATGTACAGTTTCCTCTCACCTTTCCTGTGCATACAGAGGTGACTCCAATCAGCTCCTTGGGTGTCACTAAATCTGCCCCTCAAACACCACCCCGAGAAAAAGTCCATAAACTTCTCGGCTTTCTTTGTCTTAGGTCAGAGGGTGCTCCCATCTACCCTTGCTCCTCTCTGTGTCCTTAGGATTGATAAAGGGTTCTTTTATCTCTCCTATCTCTTTACTGTGCTGCTAGAAAATCCTAACATAAAATATTCAAGGTTGGGAACAAAGAGTCCTTCTTTTACCATTTTGGGACTCCCAATGGAACCCAGGGCCTCATGCATGCTAGGCGAGCGTGCCAAGCTCTCTCAGCTCTATCGCCAGCCCTGGAGCAAAGGTTTCAAAAGGCACTTCAAGCAGTAAATGTGTCTAAATTCCTTATTTGTCTTTACAACTTCCCTTAGGCTTTTTAAAAACATATTTTAATGTCATCTAAAATTACGTAACTTCTCACACTCATCGTTTTATTTTTATAATAAATTAATATTCCAAGTGTTTTCTGTGAGTATATTCCATACGTTGGTCAGCTGAACCTCAAAATAATTGTTACTTCATTTTATTGAAAGTTCACAAAAGTAGGCAAAGCCACCAAAGTGGGCTTCCTGGAAAAGCTCCTCCCAGCTCATGCATCCCTAGCTGTAAGGGTGGCCCAAGGCCATACTCTTTCCTGCTGTGTTTCGGTGACCCCTGAGTCACTATCTGTGGCTGTGGATGAGTATTGACCTAGAAGCAGGCAAATCAGACCAGATTAAAAAATGATACAGGGGAGAAAAATTCAGTCCAAAAAAGCTGATCCAATTAGGTGATAAGTTGAGGAAAATACATCCAAAAGGAGATGTAGAGGGTATCCAGGGTCAGGTAGGGCCCTAAAAGATCACCAGAAAAGAAAATTAATGTCAGCAAAACTAAGCAGAAAGCATCCACCCACCCAGTTTTTTACTCCTTCAGACAAGAAGTATTTTTAACCACCTATTCTCTTTTAAGTGCTGGGGTTGCAATATGCACAAAATACACAAAAATGCTCCCTCTTGGGTCTTAGTTTCTAGTGGAGGAGACAAGCAATACAACAATACATTTTAAAATTATGTAGTATATTAGAAAATAATAAGTATTTGATAAAGTGATACAGGGGAAAATGCAGGGCTAGGATGCAATTGCAATAACAGGCCAAGGAGAAAAGACTTGGAGGAGATGACACAGGAAGTTTGGGGCAACCTTAAGAATACAAAGCCTAGAAGGAGAGGGAGCGAGGAAGCAGTGGAATCATCTTGAGGCAGACACCAGGAGAGCTTCAGAATCTCCTGCAACACAGAGTAGCATGCATGAAAACTAGCTTGGAGCTTTTGGGAAACCAAAGGGAACTGAGCCCTTCTCACAGGTTTAAACAAAAACCTTAATATATAAGGGTCTCAAGATCTCTACCTGAAAACACTTCCAGTGATTGGGATGTCCTGTCAGGATGAAAACTCCCGCTACCCAGGCAACATCCCCAAACTCCACATTGCGAACTCTGTGGATCCTTGACTGTGGGCTGTTGTGGGAATGCTGGGTGACCTCAGATCATGGTTGAAATTTCAGTTTCTCTGGTTTCCATAAGTATTCTTTACGATTCAAAGGAACTAAAGCCAAAGCAGAACACCCTATACCCTGAGGTAGAGTGAGTTCCTGCATCACACAACTGGAACTGTCAAATGTATCTGGGAGGCTGGAATTGGACCTGCCTCTCCCACCCCTGGTCTGCTCACCAGAAGGCGCTTCGCAAGGAACTCAGCTCAGTATCAAAGTTGTCATCACAAGCACAGGATATCAGAGGGGAAATCAGATAGATCAAGGAATTTTTCAGGTCCTGGGGACATCTGGAAACACTTCAAATTTACATGGAACCTACAAGACCCTGTCCTCTGAGAGGCAAGACAGAGAATTCTGACACAGATGTTCATTAAAATCCTTACACCTAATGTCCCCTACCCTCTGTCCTACAAGAGCAGTGCACCCCTCATTGTTCAGGGCACATATCCTTATTGCTCCCTGCCCTCCTGCATCAGGCACATCAGCTCTATGGTTGGTCTCCACATAATCCCGTGGCTCTGTCCTGGCCCTGCCCCTCCATGTTATAATACCAAATTCACAAAGCTATGAGATGTTGGTGACACAGTAAGCAGGGCTGCAGTCTCTCCTCTTGAAATTCTTGCTTTAGGGGTAAAATCAAGGTGAAAGCTTGAGATATTTTCCCCCCATCATTTTGAAATCAATTTCTTAAAAACAGTCTGAATAGGGCTGGGGAGGCAGCTCAGGGGTAGAACACTTGCTTAGCACACAGAAGGCCCTAGATTTGATCCCAGCACCACAGCAAGGGGATGAGGGAGAGAGTGTTAAAGGATTGTACTTTAAAACATAAGAGTATGTATAGCATTGATTTTAATAATGGACACTTCACACATTATTGAACTTTTAAAGAAAAAAAATTGTGATTTTATAAAGAAATCACTGAGCACTCAATTTATCAAGTTTTACATGATGATTATAATTTCCAGCTCAAAATTTTTCTCTTTCACTGAAACTAGTATAGAGATCCGATCTTCTTTTTAAAACTTTTCTTGTGATTCTGATAGTATCCAAATGACATTTTTAAGATTTTGGGGGGGACCTTCTGTTAGTTTGGGCCCTTTATCATTTCCTCATCTAGGCCAATTTGAAGTCCTTTAGACAGCAGAGGTTTCCCAAGGCTAGCATCCTTTCTACATTAGTTTGTGTCAGGTGACTTATCTTCCCAAGTCACATTTACAAAATGGTTTTGGTAAACAAGCCAAAGGAAAGAGCAACAAGTAGTGCTGGATTTTTTTTTTTAAATCATTAATGTTTTTCTAACAAAACTGAGTTCTTTTTCTAGCTATGAAATTATAGGATTTTAGAGCTGAATGACACCCAAACTATTAGAATATGTTTTTCTTGATCATCAGAGAAAGTAAACAAATCCAACCCTAGAATTACATAACAAAATTTGAAAGGCTAGCTAGAATCCAGTCCTATTGATCACCAGTTAGTATAAGCAGAAAATGTTTGAATATTTGGGGTGTCTCTATGTGTATTAGTAGATGTGGTATATAATTTAAGCATAATACAAATGCAATTCTTAAGCATTAAAAGTACTGTACAAAGTATTTTAATATGTCAGATTTATATTAAAAATATTTTAATATAAAATTGATTTGGGTTTTTTATTTGTTCTGGTTTCTGTGTGTGTGTGTGTGTGTGTGAGTGTGTGTTTGTTTTGTTTCTTTTTTTGAGGCAGGGTCTTACTAGGTGGTTTAGGCTGGCCTTGAATTCCTTATATGGCCTAGGCTGGCCTCAAACTCCCAGTGATCCTCTTGCCTCAGCCTCCCAACTGCTACAGGCACTATCACACCAAGCAGGGGGTCTTTCATTTCAGTGAGCAATTTGCTGTCACTCTTAACCAATGTAAGCTTTGTACTAGAGAGCAATAAAGGAGGAAATGTGAAAGGCAAAATCTTCAAGAGAATTCTCTTAAAAACTTCTAGTAATACACAATATATTACAGAGTATAACACAGTAAACAGGCTATACCAATTTTTATACTTTTGTCAATAAAAATTTTCCCCAAAAGTATTACATACTAATATAAAGTATCCTTGAGTGGAATGGAGGTTCCTGAGTCAGAATGCTTTGGCTGCAAGTGCCAAAGCCAATTTGAGCTGGATTAGAGTGAAGAAGTCTGGGTTTCTGGAAGAAGGTGAAGTAGGCCAGAGTGCTGGGTTTTAAAGGACCTCAGAGACCAGCACCAGAGACCCAACCCAAGTCAACACATTTCTTTCTGCCCCTTCTCTCACATCTGTCTATTCTTCTTAGGCTTACCTTCAATATATCCAACAGCAAGTCAGTCTGTTCTAGATTATAGGGAGCAGGTAGCAATGGCTATACATCCTGTACTATATGGCTAATTCATGTAGAAAAATATCAAGGGACTAACACTTTGGGTTACACCAATGTTCAAACACCATAGCTAATACAAGAGGACCAGTTGGAATGTGGAGGGCTGGGTATCCTAATGGGCAGTTCTCATAGTGCAAGGAAGTTCACCCCAAGGGGTAACACCAAGAGAAAGACAAGAGAATAGGTTAGCACCCACATAAAACAATAGAGAATCACGGTAAGATTTGTGCTTCTCTAAGCCTCATATTGGAAAGAAGGTTTTTATAAAGTATTTTATTACTGCTGTACTCAAGTTATAATGTATGTTACTCTTAGCCTCCTATTTTTTATGAAAAATTTATAAAGAAGTATTGTTTTTGGGTTTGTTGATGTTCCTTTAAAGCTCTAGCCTTGCAAAATTTCCTTCAGCATTTTCAGAATAATGGTAGAAATTATGGTTTTCCATTTTTATTTGTTATCTGAATTGTGTTTAAAACCTCTAAATATGTTTTCTTCAACTTACACGGAATAGGCAAAATACTTAGGCAGATCCAGCCTATGCAGGGTTATGTTCAAGTCCAGTTGAAAAGGTACAAGTGCTTTAGTTTACAATATGTGGTATTTCAATATGGGGCTGGATCCTAGCTATTAGTAAGACAGAAAAGAATGTTATAAACAAGCCTGGTCCCAGTCATAACGTTCCCCCCTCATTTATAATGTGTTCCAGTCATCAGTCTGCACACAAAGGTCAAGAGTACTTACTTCAGCGACCCAGTGGTGCATTCTGCTCTGAATTCTTAAAACCTGAGACCAGGACTGAAGTGGCCTTCTTAGTTTCAATTCTCTGGTGGTCAAAAAAGTCTCTCTTGTTTATCCATATTTGAAAAGAAATTCAATGTTCTTGAAGAAAATAGGGACAAACCACATTAAAAATAAACTCCACCCATACCCCCGCTCCTCCCATAGTGTCACTCTCTCCCTCCTTCGAGGTGTGTAGAAATTATGCGATTAACAGCTGAATGGGAGCCCGTGGAAGTCCCTTGCATAAAGTCATGTAGGAGGCGCTGGCAACACAGAAGCAAAGAATTGATTTGGTGTGGGATAAAGTAGAAAGAGGAGAAGAGTTGCCTTTTGTATCAACCCAACTTTTCCTCTCCTTCTGAATAAAACATTATTATGTAACAAAAGGGCCTTTAAACAATTTCTTTTCTCAAGTTGGCGATTTGACAAATGCAGATTGTGTCATCCTGGGATACAGCCACTTCTTAGGGTGTGGAGTTGCTTGATTTTGGAACAGTGGATCAGTGATCTCAGAACATGTGACATGAGCTAGGTTGGGGGCCACCTTAATTTTTATGTGAGATTTAAGGACACAAAAGAAGGAAAAGTGTGTCTCTCTTTGGAAACCTGAAGAAAAGAAGGTTCAGAATAGCCCTACCTGACAGTTTCGTTCTGCGATTCAACTTTCTGTATAAAAAAAAGAAATTCAGGTGAAACAGTAATATATTCTATTATCATTCCTAATGATGAAAGCAAATTCTAATCTAGACTTCACCATGTGGATATTGCTCAGCTCACCCACTGACAAAGGGTCTTGGGTGTCTCATCTGAAGATGCTGTGTCTGGCTGCTTCAGAGGGACAGTCTCTTAATCTCACTAAAACTGGAGACTTATTAGGACCAACTTGACCTAGAAACATACACCATTCTGATGTCATAGAGTGACCAAGTTATAAACATTTCACATGGAAAAAAGGAGCGAGAGGAAGCCTAGGAAAAGACATCAATGGTTTCTTTGTTTGTGCAAGCAAAAATAGAGGCCACCTCTGCATCTGAGACGCCAGGGGACCCAGACAAGAAGGTCACAAATTTGCTTTCAGTCTAACTGAGAGATGGGAACACAAACATATGATGAATACAACCTGATTCAGACCAGAATTGTAATTAAACACCACACAAAATGTTACCTAGGCCCAGCACTGAGTCATGGCCAGCTGTCTAACAAAGGGCTCAAAGAAGCTTTGAACTTGAACTGACTCAGAATGAAGAGGTAGACTCATCTGGACTGAGAAAAGAGAGAAAAAGCAAAACAAAGAGAGGGTACAGTGGCAGGGAAGTACTAAATAATATGTAGTTTGGAGGAAATTTTCCAGTATTCTCTCTGAGGCTGGGGAACAAAGGATCCTTTCAGACCAAGGGTGGAAAAGCCAACCACCTTCTGAGGCCAGGTATGAAATATGGGAGATTGGACTCAGTCACTCTAAGGTTTAGGGCCAGAATGCGTGTGTTGTGAGTGCCAGAGCTGATACTTGCTTGAGGACGCTCAGTCTCTGGAAACATTGCACAAGTTATACTTCTATAATCTTCAAGACTGTCCCTGTCCTGTAATGGGGATTTACAGCTTCTTCCTTCACTTAGCAAATATTGGGTGCTTCTTCTGGGTGAAAGTATTTATTGGGAACTAAGAATGGTATCGTTAGTCAAACACAAACACATATCATCATGGAGGGGATACTATAGTGTAGGGGAGACAGAAAAATATACAAAAGAGTCAAAAGTAGAGTTGACAGCTAAATGTCACAGAGAAATAAAGGAGGGAGATGTGGGAGAAGGGTTGAACTGTGGGTAGTGTGACCCCACATCTAGTGGGGTCAAGAAGGGAACCACTGACACAGAGAGGAAGGTGACTATGAGGAAGGTCAATAATGAGAAGAAACAAGCAATGAAAGGGAAAAGGGAGAGGTGACATCTCTTACCAGACAGGAGACAGAGGTCATAGGGTGACCATGCTATCTTTGCTTTCCTGAAATTGAAAAGCACAAAGGAGTGAGATGTAGGCTTTGTGTTTCTAAAGACTCAGGCTGGCCACAATGAATGATTTGGATAAGGGTAGAAACAGAGAAACCCCCTGGGAGGTGAGAGCTATTACTCTAGACAGACTCGGTGGTGTCTGAGGTCACCATGAGGGTGACAGGAAGTGTTGGATACTAGTTGTATGTTGAAAGGAGATCACCAGCTTTTACTGACAGATTGGATGTGGGATGTCAGGGGAGAAAAAGGAATCCAGGGATAACTCAGAGGTTTGGAAGCTGAGCAACTAGAATGTTTCGGAGAAAATAGTGAGGAGGAGGAGGAGGATCAGGAGGAGGAGGCAGAGAGAGGAGGAGTGCAATAGCTCGGTCTCAGAAATGTCACCTGTGAGACATCTTGCGACAAGCACACACTTGGCAGGATATATGAGTCTGGTAGTAAATGAAGAGATTTGAATAGGAAATCATTAGAATCTGTCAGTGTATCACGGTATATATAATGTTAAAACCATGAGACCCAATGCAATAAACAAAGGCAAGTATCTAAAAACCCAGACCTGGGACATGGAATACCTAGTGGTTGAAAAGATGAGTAAGAATTAGCAAGGGAGGCTGAGAAGGAACAGCCAGTGTGGCTGGAGAAAACCTGGAAAGTGTGGTATTCTGCAAACTATGGGAAGAGTTTCCAAGAAAAGGTGGTGATCAGTACTGTTAAATCTACCAACACAACAAGTGATTTGTCGAGCTTCTCTACAGAAATAGGACCAGGAGGATGTACTGATTTCTACGAAGATATTTATTTTAAGAATTGGCTTATATGTATGGCTGGAAAAGATGATAGAGAAGTTTGAGTCTCCCTGCCAGGATGGAGGTACTGGAGGATTCTTTCTTGCTTCGGGATATGGATGTGCATTCTATTGAGCCTTGTGACTGAGTAGAAGAGGACAGCTTATGGAGGTCAATCTGATTACTAAAGTTCAGTCAAAGCTCACTTTCACACAACCAGCTAGACTAATGTTTGACCAAATATCTGACCACCATGGGCTAGCCAACTCAACACATAATACAAAGCACTACAGTATTTTAAGGCTGAGAAGTGACATTACTGTTTCATAACATGGAAGTTGATGATGACCCTAACATAGACAACTAATTTAGGCAAAAAGAGTATAGGGCTAGATTGTGAGGGAGTCAGTGCAAAGGATGAAAACATTATAATTGGGACTGGAAGCGCATCTATTGAAGGCCAGGCCTAAACATAAAGATGGAATGACCAGCCCCACATGCCTCCTCAAGGAATAAGCAATATACTACCATTGCGATCAGTTGGTCCAATAAAGTTTAGATAGATGCCAGTCACCCGTAGAAGACCACTACCTCCTCATCCACCCCTTCCTAAAAAAGTTTTTGTTCTTTCCATGTGCACTTACTATGTGACCCCTGTCTCCCTATTGGCTCAATATTACCTAATAGCAGTACTTGCAGTCGTGTTGGTTGATCAGAGTTTAGGGCCACATTGTACCCGCCTCATGATTTTGCTCTGTACAACATCCTTTGAGGAGTGAGCTCATGCTCAACCCATGTGGGCATCTTCCTGCCTTTCAGAAGCTTTTTCTCTCAATATATTTTTCATAATTCTTAACTTCTATTGTTCCTTAGAAGTCGTTCTTTGATGTTGAGGCATACAAACTTTAGAGTATCTGACAGGTAACAGGTTGGGGATTATATCTGCCCCCTAATCATTAAGAAGCACAGTTTTAGTGTAATGATGGGAAGGCAAAATAGGAGGAAGGTCCCTTTTATAAAAATACCATGCATTTCTAAGCTCACATGGCATGAAGGAAACAAACAATGCAGTGCATCATGAGCCACTAGAGCAAGTTGATCTAATGCCAGTTGTTTTCACAAAAGGACCCCAGGGCCACCATAGCAGACCCATGTAGAACAGCTATCATGTGAAACCAAGAACCTAGAATGAAGTCACAGTGGTCCTGGGTCACTGGGGGAGGGGGAGTGTCATGTGGCTCCACACAGAAAATAACATTTGATAGAAACACATCCCCAATTTAGGTGTCTAGGATTCTTATGGATTAACATTAACTAAATACAAGTGTATCCAACAGTCAGAAAAATATAAGGAGGTCAGTTCATGAGGGTATCAGATTGGGCTGGCCTGATAGCTCAGCAGACTAAAGCACCTGCTTAGGCAGAACACAGCAGCTGGGGTTTGATCCCTGCCTTGCAATGTTGGTCCTGCCCCTGGAGTGCACTGAGATGGTGATTGAAACTGGGCGTGGTGGCATGCTCCTGTAATCCCAGCACTTGGGAGGCTGAAACCAGGAGGATCATTATGAGTCCGATATGCATAGTGAGACCCTGTATACTGTGTAGACTGTCCTAAATATAGAAAAAAAAAGAAAAGAAAAAAGAAAGATCAGATATAGTTCTGTAAGCATTTCAAATAATGTGGTATTTTTACACAATGGAGTATTATTCAGCTATAAAAAGGATAAATTTGAGGCTTTTATTGGCAACTAGATGCAACTAGAGACCATATGCTTACGTGAAATAAATAAAACCTGTATGTGCAAACATCATATTATCTCCTTAGTGTGAGAACCTGAAAGAAAAAATAAAATCTGAAGGGCACAGTAGATACTGGGAAAAGGGAATGAACCTGTTGAAAAGGAAATAATTATGGAGTTGAGAAGGACAGGAGAGGGAGTGGGGGAAAGAGATGTATCTATGTATACAAGCAGGATGGTTTGGACAAACCCTACAAGGATTTCTGCTGGTCTATGGAAAGGAACAGTTAATCCTTGATTTGTTCTGTCCTCTTTTTTCATTCTTTTTCCTTTTTCTCTTT
>PVKA01049137.1:0-13417 GCA_004027165.1 Ctenomys sociabilis | reverse complement strand
TGTGTGCATTGTGTGCATGCATGTGTGTGCATGCATGTGTGTGTGTGCATGTGTGTGCATTGTGTGTGCATATGTGTGTGCACACACATGTGTGTGCATGCATGTGTGTGCGTGCGTGCGTGTGTGTGTGCGTGCGTGTGTGTTATCGTATGCATGTGCTCACACATTATTTCTACATATGATCAATAGAAGTATGTCTATGGTTTGTTCCTGTGCTCGCAGCTGCCCCGATGCCTATCACTTGGGTCATGTGCAGAGG
Organism: Ctenomys sociabilis; assembly: GCA_004027165.1. Classification (NCBI taxonomy): domain Eukaryota; kingdom Metazoa; phylum Chordata; class Mammalia; order Rodentia; family Ctenomyidae; genus Ctenomys; species Ctenomys sociabilis. Next base: position 13,158 of record PVKA01049137.1, on the reverse strand, counting down.
GCCTCTCACCAGGGCCTCTCACCAGCAGACGCGGTGCAGATGTTCATATATGCGCACAGGAGACAACAGTCAGTAGACCTTCCACCCAGGAAGGAAGGGGCCACAGCCGAGCAGAGAACCTGCTGAGACTCACGCTCACATTCTGCCGACCACTGACTTCTCAGTATCTCCAGAAGCTGCTTGCTAGGGACTGGCAAAGCCCTGTGGCCCCCTCAGAAATGACGCATACATAGCCAGGCTGGGGCTGAAGCCAGCCTCCGCCCCTTCACTCATTTGTTCCAGTCACTCATCTGCACCACTCTGCTTTTTTCTGCACCCATTTCCACCGCCCACTCACCTGCGCTGCTCATCTCTGCCTTCAGTCCGTTCGTTCTCCCTTTGCCTTCACTCCATTTGACCTTCAGGAGCAGGGTTGAAAGCCACCGTGTCTCCATCTATTTTGCTTTTCTCCCGTTACCATCACCTTCCAAAGCCAAGTTGGAGTAACCACCACCACATGGCCAGCCTGGTAGACACGGGCTCCTGGCAGGTGATGACAGTCCCCCTGGGATCCTGGTTGAAGTCCCTGACTTCCCACCCAGCTCCCCCAGAGTTGCTGAGGCAGCCTGGCACCCAGGCTCAGTGTGGCTGATGGGGGAGCACCTGTGGGCTGCCGGGTGGGTGAGAGGAGTCTGCGCCTCCTGAAGGTGCGCTGTAGGCCCAGGCAGTGCAGGCCACAGAAGGCCAGCCACTGCAATCTCCTCGGCTCCAGTAATACACAACATGGATCCGGCAACACACCGCACCCCACCAGGCCCACTCAGCTGCTGTCTGACGGGTACTGATGGGTCAGTACCTCTCAGGCCTGCATCCCCAAGGGGCTCTAGGGATCCTGCTGTTGTATCAGAAAAAAATATAGGCAGTGAGTCAGGGTTTGGCCCTCAAAGAAGCCAGTGTGGAAAACAGACACCTTGCAACTGTGGGCCAGACAGGCACCTCCACTCTGGGCCAGACCTCAAGACAAAAGACCAAACAACACACCCACATACACATAACTCCCTAGGAGTGGACATCAGGGATTGATGTTCTAAATAGGTAGCCATCACCCTGAAAAGTGTCTCTGACTCAACCCCCTACAGGAAAAGCCCCTGTTCTGTATTCGATTCCACTTGCTATGTGATTCACTTCACCACTTGATCCCAATTTAACCAATTTTACCTGAGCAATTGTGCTTGTAATCTTATTGAGTGACCACAGTTTTGTCTCACCTCATGCCTGCCTTGTGAATGAATTCCCATGTTCCCCACTTTAGACTTGCTTCACCTCGTGGTTTTACTCTATAAAAATCCCTAGAAAAATGCAGGGCCCTTGGCAACCCACTCGGGTCCCCCTTCTGTCTCTCTCTGGGACAAAAGCTCTCTTTCCCCTAATAAATATATTCTGCTCTTAACCTTTGTTGTTCCTAAAATTCATTCTTCAACTTTAGAGAACACAAACTTGTTCCAGGCACCCTTCAAGTTGGGAGTTCCTTTCTCCTTCGGAGCTGAAACCCAACCATGCCCTCCCCACCCGGCTCCTGCAGACCTGCAGAGCCGCTATAGGGTGCAGCAGTCAGAACTCTTCGTGAGGAGTGCCTCAGATTCCATTCAGTGTCTCAGGTAGAGGAGCCTCGCCCAGGGAGGCTCCAGCAGACCTCTGGACAGGAAGGACTCAGAGGTGCAGCTCTGGTTCTCGCAGGCCCCAGCTGTAGCTGGCACAAAGCGCTGCTGCCCTCTTGTGGTGGGCAGTGGGGGAGCATCAGCTGACTCATGGGTGTGGCCACGCTCTGCCTCGCTGGGAGGTCAGGGGTTCTGGGCAGGGCTGGGCCTGGGCCGAGGAGCAGCAGGTAGTTCCCTGGGCCCAGGCCCTGTGGCCCTTCAGGCTGTGCCTCACAAGCCTCACAACCTATGCCACTTGTCTATGAAGTAGTCCCTGCTTGTGCCAGGCCTGGGGACAGTTGTCTGACTCCTGGGAAAGCTTGGCTTTCAGGGCCCATGAGACACTGTTCCCAACGGCCTCTTTCACCATCATTGGAGGATACCTGTCCATCTACTTCAGGAAGCAGGTGGCCCTGGAGAGGACAGTGTTCCAGGTGGGTAAGACCCCACAGATTGGGCCTGGGAGACAGCTCCTGGGGGGGGGGGCGACGTGGGTATGCAGGGCGTGTGCTTCTAGATGTCCTCTTCACACAAGAAGAGTGAGACCTGGGAGAGGAAGGGGAACACAGCAGGCTCCTGGGGCTGCAACCCCCACCTGCATCCTCCTGGGTCCCCAGCAGACCCTGCTCCTTCTAGAATCCATCAGTCTCCCCCACCCTGGCACCTCTTCTCTCCAGCACACAGCTAGGTTTTACCAGGTGGGCGTCACTGACCAGCCACCCTTGGGCTGCAGGAGATCACAAGGTGAGCTCCTTGTGGGTGGGGTTCCTTCCCATGAATCAAGGATGCCCAGACTCCAGTGTGTTGAGCAACTAGACAAACTCATCCTTCACACTTTGCATCTAAGTTCTCTGCTAAGGGCAGGCAGGGTGACTACGTCCACCTTACAGCACCTTGATCATGCTGCACCTGAAGCTACAGCTAAGGGCCACAGTGAAAGGAGAGAGAGCACAAAGTTTATTGCTTCTGTTTTTGCTTTTTTTTTTTGCATAGGGAATTAACTCAGAACTTTGCACTTGCTAAGCAGGCACTGTAACCCTGAGCTGTATTCCCGGCCCAGGACTTATTGTTTAAATCCGTATGTGTGAGTTTTCTTTTGCTTGTATCCAAAAGCATCCTAGTGGGCACAACTGGCCAGACACTTTCCCCTACTTCTGCTGTTGGACTCCTCACCTTCCTGCAGCCCTGTTGAGCAAGGTCAGCACACATCGAAAGGGCCAGGGCAGACTAAACGCAGCCTCTGACCACCACTCATGTCTCTTGTGGGTGTCTTAAGGCTTGAAAAGCTCTGCTGGGCACTCTGGCCCAGCCCAGTCCTGCTTCCCATTAGGATAAACACATCTCTCAGTGGAGGGACCCATGTACCATTCCAGAAATATCCTCCCCACCAGAGAAAACACCCTTGATTTCATAGGCTTCCCACAGCCGTATCATTATCATATAATCTCTTTTATCCACCCCGTTCCCCTGCCTGGAACTGAAATTGCATCTTTAAAATGGCTAAATAGCAGTTTGGGGATCTTCAAGGAAGTGATCCTTGATGCTGAGTTGAGAAAGTCAACGTCAAAAGCCTAACTTGAGAGACGCCAGGCAAGGGGTGCGAGGGGCACCACAGGGGACTGACCACTTGGCTGCTGGGAAAATTTGTCCTCCGCAGCTGTGTCTCTGAACTCAGCCTGGGAACAGGTGCCCAGTCTACCACCTTCCGCCTCACTCAAGCTGGGAGGGTGGGCACTCCATGGTATGGGGAAGTGGGTGGTCGGAGGGCCTGGGACCTGATGTCACTGGCATCAAGGCAACCCCTCCCCCCATTCAGAGATGAGGAAACTGAGGCAGCAGGAGGCCAGCTGGAGTCCTGTCTAGGCCTGGCCTGTTCGGCTATCGCCCTGCTTGGCTCTGATGAGGCACGCTCTGGCCTTGTGCCTTGGGGCTCTTAGACCCACCTGGGAGGGTGGGCAGCAGTGCGCTTAAATATCAACCCGTCCGCTCCCCGCCAGTCATGCCTGGCTGCCATGATGACCGTCTGGAGGAAAGGGCGACATGCAATTTCCTGGAAAATGGCAAAATCTCCAAGTGCACAGAAGTGTGGATAAGATCCCAAACTTCCAAGCCTCCTCTCCTATTGTGGCTTGTTGCCTAGGGCAGCAACTGAAGGGTTTGTCAGGCCTCTCATCAGAGCCGTCCTAGTTCTCTGTATCTTGGGAGAAGACCTTGGCTTTCTTCCTTACCCACCCTGACCTCCTCACATAAGTTCACACAGGTATCATGGCACACATGTGTAATCCACCCTAGTACTTGGGAGGCTGAGGCAGGAGGATTACAAGTTCAGGGCCAGCCTGAGCCACATTGTGAGTCTGAAGCCAGACTGAAAGGCAAAGAAGGATGACCTCCAAAAAAGCACAAGAACAATAATTTTGAAAATAAGGGAAAGGCCTGGGCGTGCAGCTCAGTGGTAGAGCCCTTGCCAGGGCTCCGGCGCCTATCCCAGCACCACCGAAAGAAAAAAGCTCTCCTATGTTTACATTTTAGGTTGAAGAAAATTTCCCTTGTCACAGGAAGGGAACAGAGGAGCCGAGCAGATGGGTTTCTAGGGGCCACACTCCAGGGGAACGCGGCTCCCCACAGGCTGGGTGGGGCCTGGGGTGCTCTGTCCTAGCGTGCGGAGTGTGGAGTGGTCCTTGGCTCTGTGCGTCTCAGGGTGCACATGAGTATGTGTACCCACGCACCCCAGCGCTCCAACGCCCCCCATCCAGTCAGAATCAGGCAACAGGAAACCTGCATTTAATTGCAAATGTTGTAAAAATAATCACACCGAATATGAAGCTAGCAGTGAAACTATGCGTCCTTGACTTGAGTGAGGCCTATGTGCGGGACATCTCTCTACTGAAATGCTTATAAAGCTGTAAAGTGTAAGTCAGAATTTCTTCAAGAACGTGTCTTCCCTCATTAGCGTAATTTTACTTTTAAGAGTGTTCCCAGTCTTTTCTGGGAAAATGAGATGGGGGTGGAGAAGTGGGATTTGTAGGGCAAGGAGGGGGCTGGCAGGCCTGCCGTAGATCTGTCTTAAAGATGTCTTTGTTTTTAATTATCCGAGTCTTGGATGGTTGAAATCAGCCTCTCTCTGGCGTCTGAAATGTAGATAAAATGCTCCACGTTACAGCGCTCTCCCTGCCTCCCAGACAGGCCTGCTCCCATTGGAAGATTATTTATTGCCTCTCGGCCACCTTTCGTGCCACTGAATGATTCTCCATGCTTCGGGGAGAATACAGCCCAGCAGGATTTGGTCTGAGTACCCCAAGAGGCTGGCTCTCTCCTTGCCGTTCCCCAGGGCTCTCGGGGCTGGGCAGCCGGTTGGTCCCTGCCTTCCCGGATGGCTCCGTGTCCCTGGCTTCCGGGAGAGGCCCAGAGAGACCCCTGGCCGCCGCCGGACTGCCTCTGGTCTCGCTGTCCTGGGGAAGAAGAGAAAAACAAACTGCTTTCAGCGGCGCTGAGAAGGCGCTCAGTCTCGCCGCCCCCTTCCAGCCCCTCCCGCTGAGCGGCTCGGTAGGTGGTCACCCTGGTGGACTTTCAAAGCAGACTCGGCCTAAGTGGGCTGATGCCAGCCTTTCCTGGCTCCACACCCAGCTCCAAAATAAATTCACACCTCCTCATTTCAGGCCCATTAATCAGTCTGTCCCAGGGAAAAACACGCCGGCCAGCCCCAGCCAGTTGGATGCAACCACAGAACACAGGTTTTCAGAGATTTTAAAATTAATTGGACTTCCTGCTCATATTTTTAATTTTGCTTCTGTTACCAGAATGCAACTGGGCTGAACCTCTGGAAAGGAAAACTGTGAAGCCTGCAGTGAGACTTTTAGTTTCCCGACAGAAAGAGAAGACTCCACTGCCCTCCTCCAACTCCAAGACCCAGGGAGGAGGGACCCCAACCCGTCCTCCTTCAATTCCACCATCCCCATCCCCTGGCAGGACTGGAAATCTCGGGCTGGCCGCCTGACTGCAAGCCCAGGCTGGGCAGTGCCCAGAGGGCTGCACTGCCCCCAGGAACCGCTAGCTTTCTTTTCCAGGCCCTTCCTCCCCTCATCAGCTTCCTCCTCCTGCTCCTGAGGGAAACAATAACTTAAAGACAGAGCAGGAATAATGTTTACAAAAAAAATGTGTAGTTCTAAGAATCAGACCCGGGGCCTTACCCGGAGTGAGCAAGCACCGTACCACTGAGCTATACCCCCAGCCCCTGCAAGGAACGTTAAGAAGTTTCCTACCCTGACCGAGCACCAGGCTCTGTCCTAGCACTTCACATTCGTTGAACACTCATAGCAGTCTGTCGGACAGATGCTACAAGGGAGGCCCAGAGAGGCAGAGATGAGCTGAAGACACCCAGCCAGAGTTGGGAATGCAGGAACTCCTAATAAGCTCACTCTCCTGCTGTTCTAGGGAGCAGCTTGGTAGTGGAAGAAAAGCAGATTTATTTATTTTTAATACCAGGGATCAAACTTAGGACCTTGTGCCTACCAGGCAGGCACTTCTGCTGCTGAGCTATCTGCCTAGCCCATAAAGCTCAATCTTACAGCAATGCTAAGTCAGACGCCAAGCAATACCCAGCTACCACTGCAGCCAGCACAGGTGATACTGGTGATGAACTCAAAATTAGCATAGCGAAAAGCTTAGATTATCCTCATAACTAAAAAACTAAGCAGAATATGACATTATAAGTACAGCATAACTTTGCATTAAAAAAACCAACCAAACTCAAAGCTGTGAAGCAAGAGATCTATGCAGGAATCTGCCAAGATGAGATGCTACCAAGACGCAATGGCTGGTTTTGTTTTCTCTCTGTTGTTTCTGCTTTTCAAATTTTCTGAGAGGAGCATTTGAGCATGAAAAGCTCCCAATAAACTTTAAAAGGAAAAATAAGGAAACAGGAAGAGAGAGAAAGAAAAAGGAAATGGGCACTGAGGTTCACCCAAGTCAGGTGCAGGCCAGGGAGTGGCAGGGAGGGAGAGGAAGAGAAACTTAAATTCGGACCTTCCTCTTGGGAGCCGTTTCCTGGCAGCGTAAATGTACTACACATCAATCACCCTCCTCCAGTTATACCCTTGTATAACCTTCCGGTAATGAGAACAATAACTATGGTTTGTTGCCAATCCACCTCTGTCCAGCCAACACTGTAGGACATTAAAAAGGAGATAGCGGGAGCCGGGGAGATGGCTCAGTGGAATAAGTACTTCCCTGGCAAGTGCAAGGGCCTAAGTTCAATCCCCGGTTCTGCAAAAAAATAAAGAAATAAATAAATAAATAAATTGTAGTAACTTTAAGCCGGGCGTGGTGGCGCACGCCTGTAATCCCAGCACTCGGGAGGCTGAGGCAGGAGGATTGTTGTGAGTTCAAGACCAGCCTGAGCTACAAAGTGAGCTTAAGGACAGCCTGAACTGCATAGTGAGACCCTGTAAAATAAATATTTTATTTATTTAAAATAAATAAAATAAAAAGGAGATAGCTTTGCCTCAGTTTACCTGTCAGGACCCAAGGCACCCCAGTCCACCTGCTATAGGGCCAAGGGGACTTTTTGCTGCTGCTGCCACCCAACCCAAGGGGCTAAGAAGCAAGAAGTGAAAAGTAAACAGTTTCCCATTTAAAATGGTTAAAATGAAAACGTCTTGTTTTTTAAAGAGTAAGTGTGAGAAACAGCTGTATTACTGGCACAGTTTCTGGCCTTGGTACCTCCAGTTTCAATTCTTAGTCTTCAGAGTGTGCACCCCAGAGGGATCTAGCAAGGGCCTGAGGTCCCTGGGGTCAGAAGTTGTGCCTTGCAACCCCGCTGTTGCCTGCAAGAAACAGTGGAAACAAAGAAGGTAGAGCCTGAGAGCCCGCCTGCAGCGCAAGGAGGAGGTTCCGTGACCCCGGGGCCACAGCGCTCCTGCGCAGCCTTGGTTATGGATGGAGCTATCGCTGTAAGGGGAGGCTGCGGAAGCTAAGTCAGTCTGGAAGGAGCCAGCGTGCAGGGAGCTGAGCCTGGGAGGAGAAGAGCTGCCAGAAGAGAGCCTGGGAGGCTCAGCTCCGAGGCACGCTTGGTTCGAAATGCAGTTGTTTTCCAGCACCGTGGCATTCGCCTCCAAAAGGTGCCTTTGCCGTCCTCTAGATCTGCTCCAATTTCCTCGTTTTGCACAGGAAGAAACCAAGTCCCCAAGAGAGAATTGATTTACTTGGGGGCCCATTGCAAGCCTGTGGCCAAGCCTAAGCCAGCAATCACTCTCCTAGATTCTTGCTGGGTCAAATTCATTTTGACAGCTGGAACCAAGCAGCATCCCACATAGGATGAGGTTCCCCTCATCTTCCAAAGACCCTCGGTGCTGCCGCCCAAGAGGGAAGGCATCTGGAAAACCCTCCCTGCCACAGCGCCCGGCCGCAACTCCCTGCCCTTTCCATCCAGGATGGGTTGAGATAAGGGTCTTAAAAGCAAACACCCTGTAAAACCCAAACCAGAGCAGACCTCAGCCCTGCACTAACCCCAATATGCACCCGACCCAAATACCAAGCTTTTGCCTGAACCACAAAAGGAACTAAAGTCTTCTGAAAAATTTCTAGTGAGGCTTTGTGAACCGGAACCAGATGGCCATGCTTTCCAGGCAGCTGAAGCAGAACAGGATGCATCGATTGCCCCGTTCAGACTCTGGATCTCAGCTCCAGGCCTGGTGCATGCTGTGCAAAGAAGGAGAGGGAGTGGGCTGGGAAGGTGCGTGTCCACGCCAAGCGCCTACAGTGGGCCCACACTGGAAGACCCGTGAGGACAGCTGAGATGCCTGGGCATGGGGTGGAGGAGACCGAGAGGTCCAACTCCAACCAGCCTCCACGGTACGGATGCCTTCAGGTGAGAGAAACCAAAGGTGCCTCGTCACCAGCATAGACTGGGCTAGGAGGATGTCAGTGCTTCCTGTGGCCAGTGGAATGAGCTGGGCTCCGTGTTATAGAAATGACACTGAGTTTGGAAAACCACCCTGTCCAAAGGGCAGAAGGAGTGCAAGTGCAGTCTCAGCCAGGATATCCTAATGATTTAACGAGGGCCAGCCAAATAGCTCAGTGGATTGAAGTGCCTGCTTAGGCAGATGCAGCGATGGGAGTTCGATCCCCAGGCCTGCTGTGCCATCCCAGCCCCTAGGGGCTCACTGAGAAAGCAGTTGAGACTGGGCTTGGTGGCGCACGCCTGTAATACCAGTGCTTGGGAGGCTATAAACAGGAGGATCACTATGAGTCTGATCTACACAGTGAGAACCTGTAACACCCTGTAGAACCTGTCCTAAATACAATAAATAGGAGGAGGAGGAACAGGAGGAGGAGGAAGAGGAGGACAGCCACGCTTCTCCACGACACAATCACTTCTACTCTCCTTGTCCTATGGGCGCTTCCAGGAAGTCTCCTGTTGGATCTCGCTGTTCCCAACCTTGCCTTCCTGCAGACCAAGGTGTAGTGACCTCATGGCATGTCTTCATGATGCAGGAATGAATTTCTCAGGTTGCTGCTTCTCAGGGGAGTGGCTTCACTTCTACAGATGGGCTGGAGAGAAGCTACAAACCTACAACTAAATTTGTAGGGACAGCCCATGAATTTGTGCTATTTCAAGAAGAGACCATGGCTTTTACTGGCTTTATAGAAGGGTCCAGCTCCTCACAGCTGCAGGACTGTGGGGCTCTGTGCAGATGAGGTGGCCCCCATGTAAGACCTCTGATGCCTGCTGCTGAGTTCCTGGAAGTCAGCCCCACCTTCACTGTCCCCCTCTCTCCCTGTGTCTCACTCAATGATAACATCAATAGCTGCCGCCATCTTTCAGGGACCTGTTGGATGCCACACTACGTTCTAGTATTTGCTCTGAGACAAATGAAGAGAAAGACACCTTGGGTCACAGAGCTGCAAGTGCAGGGCTTTGCTTTGGAGTCCTCATAGGACTCAGGACTCCTTGGGCGGCTCATAGGACACAAGCTCGTAGGACTGCAGTGCCTCTGGGGCACCCAATTAAGAGTCACTACAATCCCATCTATTTAAGGCACGTGTGCCAGAGACCAGGCTATGCGATAGATCACAGGTACCCAGCTATGTGACTTGCACCCCTAGAGTCCTGAGGTCAGTGTAGCCTTGCTTCCAGGACAGGAAGGTATATAGAAGGTCATGTGTCCCTTAGCTATAGCCCAACACTCCTGGGGCAAGGTAACATCTGCTGAAGACAAAATACAGGGATCTGGGTTTACAGAAAATCTGGTTCATTGTCAACTTAACCCTTATCCGTGTACTTTCTATAGTTACACATCCACGAAATGCATGCTGCCCTTCCCCACTTCAATTCTTGTTGGCCAATAAAAGCAGGCCAACTATGGAGGTAGTCATGCCAGTCCACCAGAAGCAAACTTTTCCTGGTCTGCCTTATGCTCTGAAATTTGTCTGTTTGTCTTTATTCTTCCTCACCCCCTGCCATAGTTATCAGAGGATTGGATCAGCCCCTGGTACATGTATAACAAGAGAAGTATAGTTAAGTGGATGGATAGCTGGATGGATGGATGGATGGATGGATGGATGGATGGATGGATGGATGGATGGATGGATGGGACAGATGGATGGGTGGGTGGATGGATGGAGGGGAGGGGACCCTTGCCTTTAGCTTTTGTACATGTTCATCTTCCACTTCAGAGATGCACTACATACAGGCTGAACCACACAGATATACCTTGTTTTGGAAAATAAATTCAAACAAGAAGTCTATACTTTCTGTCATGGGTTGAATTATGTCCTCCTCCTCCATATTAGCACACTGAAGCCTTAACCCCTAGAATTTCCAGGATATGATCCTATTTGACAATAGGGAAATTTTGAATTTGATTAGTTGAGATCATTCTGGAGTAGGTGAACACCTAACCCGATGTGACTGATCTCATAAAAAGGAGAAACAGATACATATAAAGAACACTGTGGAAAGATAAAAGCAGAGGTGGGGATATAGCTCAGTGGTACAAGAGCCTGCCTGGCAAGTGCAAGGTCCTGAGTTTGATCACCAGTCCAAAAACAAAGTTTGGTAAAACACGAAAGCAGAGATCTGCAAGCCAATGAACACTGAAGACTGCTGACCAACCAAACCAAGGACAGAGGCATGGGACATGTGCTCGCACCCCAGCCTGGCCCTTTTGCCCCCAGAACTATGAGGCTTATACCTCTGAAGCTGGCACCACCTGCTGGTGACATTGTGTCAGTGATGGCTGCGCAGAAGAGAAGCGTGAAGGCGTGAAAAGGTGTGTGTGATCCCAGCTCCAGTGATGCCCCGGGAGCCAAGTCCCAGCCCTTGAACTCCTTTAATCCTCCCTGAATGGAGACACACAAGCCAGACATGGCAAGCCTGGCAGGAAATTGAGTCTGAATTGATTGATTTTGCTCAGCACATGGCTTGGTTTTCATCAAGCTTTTGTTGAATTTGTACACTGCCTCTTAACTCAAACCACTGCTCTCCTGAGGTTTGCATTGGTTATTTACTTGTTTACTTCCCAGAGATAATTGAGCAAATCAGAAGCCAAGCTCTAGAAATCTGGCTGGAACACACCTTCTCTGGTTTCTTGACTTAGGACCGAGAAGCCCTGGAGCCTCAACTGTGATCCGCAAGGATTAGGCCCAAGGCAAGTCTCCTCGCAGGGAAGAGAAGGGGCCACGCCAGCCTGCAACCCAGCCAGGAGACCAGGTGGACACTGGGTGCCACGCAGTGCGAGCACAGTGACACTAGGGAAGTCACAGTGACCCCCAACTGCAAGGCATGGAAAGAAGAAGTTTGGGGAAGCTGAGAGAATGGGGATGGACGAAAGGCGCGGGAGCTTGAGATACAGGCTTCGCCCCAGTGAAGGGGAACTTGAAGCTCGATTTGCCCAATCACAGCCACATTTAGAGCTGGAGCTGAGAGTGGGTTTGGAGCCTGGCCCAACTGCCTATCTTTTGAGCTCCAGCCTGTGGTTATATTTGGAGCAGAGAACACAGCTTTTCTAAACAGAGGAAACAAAAGCAGAGGCATCAGTGGCTAGGGCCCTTCCTAATCACTGAAATCCTCCAGTCCCAAAGGAGCAGGCCCTACCCCGCCGTGAGCACTTAGGCTGTATGCCCTTCTGCCCCCAACCCCGATTTCAGGAGCGAGGCCCTAGGCTGCGAGCTGCCTGGAGCTTCTGTGTGCCAGGTCCTAACTGCATTCAGCGCAGCTGAGGCTCTGCGCTGTACCCTGCCTTAGTCTGGCCCTTAGGACTTCACATGGTGACAAAAACCATGCACAGGACCAAAGCAGCAAGCTTGCACCTACAGAACGGAGCCAGAGGATGGTTGGCATGGTGGCAGAAGACGCCCAGAAACAGCAGGCACCTCTGTCGTGCCGGCAGCTGGCAGAACTTGTCCACAAGATAAGGAAATCTTCAGCAGTGAGCACTGAAATCTGCTCTGGGGGTGCAGCTGGCTACCACAGATGTTTTAATTTTCAGTGCTGGTGATATTCATTTGACCTTAAGTCTTCACATAAACTGACTAAATGAGGTCTAGCCATGGGTAGAGGTTGTGACGCTAGCAGTGACCAGAGGGGCACCGGGAAGGAACTGAGTGTGGCGTGATGTGACCCTCTGCCAAGCTCCCCCTTGCCCTCAGAAGGGGGGAGGGGCTCTGCTTTCCAAAGCCCAGGCTCCTCCAGAGTCACCCCTAAGAGGGCCTGGGTGCCAGCGCTGCCTCCCGCCCCTGCTGCAGAATACCTTCAGGACACACTAGGCCTCCCAGCGAAGTCACACAGATGAGGCAGCAGGCCAGACCTACAGGGGTGGGGGGTGGACTCTGAGCGTAGGGTTAGCCCAAGGCCCTGACCCATCCCTGCCTCAGTTAGCTGTGGTCAGCCCTGCAGGCTGTTTGGGGGGTCTTCCTCCTCCAGATTAGCACATTAAATCTCCCAAGTAAGCAGAGGACTAAGAAAAATAAATAGGCATTCTGTATTTTCACTTTAGGTTCCCAAAAGTTCTTAGTTTTTTAGTTTATAAACAACAGAAGTTGCTCATAGTTATGGGGCCTGGGACGTCTCAGACCAGGTGCTGGCAGGTTCGTGTCCAAGGCCCACTTTTTCATTTCTGTCTTATCCCTCCTGCTACATCTGCTCATGGTGCAGGGCCCAAACTTCTGTCTTATTTCTCTTCTAAGAAAGTCTATGGAAGGCTGGCCAAACAGTTCAGCAGATAAGTGCCTGCAAGCAGGTGCAGGGGTGAGGGGTTTGATCCCCAGGCCTGCCGCACTGGCCTCCCCCCCCCCAGGGTGCACTGAGAAGGTAATTGAGACTGGGTGTGGAGGCATGCACCTGTAATCCCAGCACTTGAGAGGCTGTAATCAGGCGGATCACTACGAGTCTGATCTAGTAGTGGGACCATGAACACCCTGTAGACCCGTCCCTAAAATACAAAAAAAAAAAAAAGAAAAAAAGAAAGTCTGTAGAGCTGGGGAG